>OVAO01002587.1:0-12525 GCA_900406285.1 Biscutella auriculata
TAGATAAATCACTTAACTACTTAGTGAATATCTTGATCTTCTCCAAATGCTTGAATGGTGTTGATGTAGCTTGGTACGTCCTCATGCTCCTTTTTTGAGTTTTCCTTAGCATATCCACCATGTTCTTAGCTAATTCTTTTGTTTTGCTCCTTGTGATCGTTCCGTTCGGTATCTCCAAAGTCTTAGAAATGTCTTGAATCTCCATTGTTCCAAAATCAGTTTGTGAGCCACCTAGGATCACATCACCAAGGGTTCATAAATGGTGCATAAAGAGTATGAAATAAGAGATTAGTTTCACGGTCCCATAAACATCTCTAACACATCAGATCATTAGGGGGTCAAACCGGTCTTCTTCGGCACCCCATTGTGGTGGTGGCGAACGCAAACAAGAAGGTTACAACATGTTGGATATCCTACTGAAACCAACGTTGTTAAAATCTTTCAACGAGATAGAGCGACGGAGGGTAGATCTCAGGAATACCTATTTAGTGTTTTTTACGGGGAGGTATTGCGACATCGGTTGAGCTTCTAGCAGGATATGTTCGAGACATGGACTGCGGATGTGGAGAATACATGCTCACCTTCCTAGAGAAAGTGTTTGGGGGGGGGGGGGGGGGNTTGACGGTTATCATAAATGTTTTTGGCACCTTCAAATCGAGATGTTACGTGATTTTATTTCTTAATGTTTCCTAGTGTTTTTTTCTTGTTACTCATCATTTTTATTTATGTTTATTAAGACTCTTTTATTAATCGGAAGTTTGGTTTGTTTAATCATTCACTTAAACACATTTTTCATGCATAACTCTGTCGACTATAGTAGTCCGGTTGTACATATTTTTTATGCATAACTCTGTCGACTATAGTAGTCCAGTTGTACACATTTTCCATGCATAACTCAGTCGAAGATAGTAGTCTGGTTGTGCACATTTTCCATGGAACACCTCCTTTTTCCTTGAGTACGCAATACAATTTTGTATCAAATCAATTTAATGCATTAACCCACTCTAACAGTAGTCGTCCAGTTGTATCATCACTACGTCGTTTGTATCACAATTATTTAACCAACAAAAAGAATAAATTTAATTTACAATCTATTCATAAATTATAACCCGCATTTAAAACGTACGATTTTGTATCAAATCCGTTATTTAAGGAAATCAATTGCAACCCGTCATTGAAAATCGACTTCATTAATTCAACCAACCAACCAACCAGTCTAACAGTAGTTGTCCAATTGTTTAATCATTACGTCGTTTGGAATACCCAACCAAAACTCAAATCACATCCTTTGAATCAAAATAAATATCTATTAAACCCACTAGTTCTTCTTCTCTTAGTTAACTTCCTCCATTTCCCTGTCTTCACGTACACGAAATTTTCTTTTTCAAAATGTTGTTCGAAGGAGTTTCTCTTAATGATCTACCCGACTATCTTCTCCAATAAATATGTCTACGTGTCACCGCTAATGCGTTCTCTAATATTCAAAGTCTCAAAAGAGTGTCAAAAGCCTTTAAAAATCACGCCAACTCTAAATACATTCTTAGGCGATGTTCGCTGGCTAAACTCATTCTCGAGTCTTTTATTCTCCGGGGATGCAAAACTGTTACGCCATTTGTCCAAACGACTTAGGAGATTTTGCAGGTCTGGAAACGTTGAAGCTTTGTACCGAATAAAACTCCAAAACTACTTCTCTGGAAAATAGTGATAAAAGAAGAGAAAGAGAATTCAAACAGTTAGCAGACGCTGCATACAAAGGAAACATACCAGCACAATATGTTTATGGGTTGATCCTTCGGTGCAATGGTGGCAAATTGATGCAAAAGGGTTTCAACATCTTATCTTATTTTATAAAACTCATGTTGTCACACAAAATGGAGGATATCGGAAATCTTGAGGAAAGTATCGAGGACGTTTTATGGATGGGTAGACCGATGACGAGAGATCTCAAAAGAAGATATGTTAGTGATAGTTGCAATTGTGGGACGAACAACTTGTTACCACGTGGTTGTGGTTGGGATGTTATGGCGATATGTCCGACAATCTTTTTTCAACTTCTACCTTATGTCACATTTGTTTCTGGGACCGTGAAATTACACTTTGTTTGTATTTTAGTTGGTGAACTTTTATTTTATGTTTATGCTTATGTTTCAGCGTTTATGCTTATATTTATGTTTATGAAGTGATCAAGATATATTTTCTCCTTAATTAGGAGATTTGTGTTTCTCTCCTCTTGTTATAAACCTTTCTTTCTTCAATGTTGTGTTTTCCTGGTGATGTCTTTGTGATATAGCAAAAAACAAAAAAATTATTTTGGTTATAACACAACATCTCTAAGTTGTACTAGTTGTTCAGTTTTCTAAGATGTACCATTTGTCCAATTGTCATTCGAATTATTATAAATGTATCACAAATCCCGTAATTTACTGGCTAAATTGAGAAAATTGTGCTCATGAATGACTACACAAACGTATACGATGTGTAGGGGGAGACTGAGCATAACGTATAAGTTCGGTCGATTTTGCGTTTTTGGTCGAGGAAATTGAACGAAATTATGGAAATTCTAGGAAATTAGGAATAACTTGGGTCGGAATTAGATGATAACTACCGCTAAGCGTGTTGGTGAGAGTGGGGGAGATCATGAAAAGCTTCTTTTTATTTTTATTTTTTTAATTAAGGGAGATGACTGTTATTGTAATTGCACATTTATTTAAATGAGAGATGACACTCAGACCCACACAATGACACTCATGTTTGTAAAACTCTTTATTGTGGCATTTGAGACGTGCGCTCGAGACAAAAAGAGTCCGATAATTATTAGTATGTTTTGTTTTTCTTGTAATAATCTCTGGTAATAAGTGATATTTTAGACAAATAGAATTGATGATATTTTCATATAAAATTAATTGTATTTTTATTTTTATAAATTATTTTTGTTTTGTAATTTACTTTTTGTTGGTTATGATTAGATAGATAGTAAATGGTTTTTATTTTCTAAAAGTAAGAAATTAAAAGATTTCTTAATACATGTATAAAAACCTTTTATAGTGAAATAGAATGAATATGATTTTTTATTATTGATCTCTGAAATACCACTCACGGCCTTGAATTCAGTCATGAGCTGGTGGCCCTCAAGTTCGATAATTCTTTCAATCAATTCTTTCAACCGTATGTTTATTCTACCAACCAAACTTAGGGGTTGATTGGTCCAAAGACAGTAAAGTCGTAGGAGATTTGACAGTGTTTACAATAAAATTTAATCAATAATTAATCATGCCGTAAAAAATAACTACATTTTTAGAGTCTTTTTTTTTGGCAAACGACTCGCTTTATATTAAGTTCAAAGGTCTTGGGGGCCACAAAGGGGAATCCACTCCCCTATTACATCGCATAGGAATATTTATTGAAACCTAATTTAACCTATGCAGCTTGTTGGAGTCGAAATAGTGTTGCGTATGCCGTATGCAGCTTCCACGCCTAGAGACGGAGTCGAACTCCGGGTGCTGAGGTACGGTCTGGAAGTACACAACCACCAGACTAAGGGACCTCTGCACATTTTTAGAGTCTATATAGTGAACTATTATTTTTAACATTATATCATCGTCAAAATTCTAAATTCATATATGTATGGTTGTACAGAAATTAAAAATAAACTTTTTTTCTTTCTCTTCTTTACTAATTAAAAAGTCTATATTAATATATATAAAATTTATCACAAATAAATTTCAAACAACTAATTATTATTATTTTTTCTCTTTCTTTTGAGATCCATTTTTAAAATATTATGATAACTTTTTAATTGCTATGACTTTAATTTATAAAAATAAAAATATAAAAATAAAAAGATTGTTCACGATGACAAAATAAAAAAAAAATATCTAGGGAATTAAGGAATATTCTCTTTATTGATATTTTATGAAAAAGTGAATTATAATAAATTAAAATAAAAATAAAAAATTTATAAGAAATTTTAAATATTGATTGATAATTTATTAACAAGTCTACGTTGGACTGTTATCTATTTGTAGCATGAACAAATATTATTATCTATTTTTGAACATTTTTAATATTAAATGTTTGATTGTTATCTTATTTGATCTATTTTAAGCATGAACCTATAAATTATAAAATTAACTTATCTTTTTTGAATACATTTTAAAATCATTTTTTAAATATTTTATTTCTTATTAAAAAATAATTTTATAAGATTATTTAAAATAACAGTCACAGTCGGTAGAATCTAGTCTTACCAATCAAACTTTTATCAATTATAAAAGTAACAGTTAAAGTCTCTATGGCCAAAAAGTCTGCACATCCAAAAATCTTAAAAGTCTACATTAAAAGTCTATTGTCACAGTCTTTACTAATCGGACCCTTGCTTTTTTACGCTTGTGTGCCTTTTTATTGATTTCTTATTTAGTTTTTGTCGATTCCATGAGATTTTAGTTAATATCCTCTTATATATTAAAATAAAATTATTAAAACTAATTTGTCAAGTCCAAAATTTTTTTAAGATTTTTTTTTTAAATTTAATATCTTAAACTGGTTATGTTGTTTTATTTTAAAATTGGAAACATATTATCTTATAGTTTTATGTTTTAGGTTTTATGTTTATATATGGATGCTCATGCGGATGGTAAAATATTGAAACAAAATGACAAAATTTATTTTTAATTATCATTTAACATAAAAATTTTAGGATTAAATTATAATAATATACAAAAACATAAGTTTATTTTCTCTCCACTCAATATTTGTATAGAAAAAAATAATGATAATTTATATTATATATATATATAATTATTAATAATTTTGTATATTACAATTTAACTCATACATGGTATGTGTATTAACCTAGTTATTTCTTAAGAATCAAGACGTTTTTATTTTATAAAAGACTCGAACACTAGACCTCAAATTTGCTTCACATGACTCATAACCACTTGAGCTAGATGAACCATCTGATATATTTCTACATACAATAAATTATAAACACTAATGATTCTATTTTGTCATCGTAAAGTTCTTGAGTTTATTTAGCAGAAGAAGAACGACTCAACGATATTTATTTGATATAAAATTAAATAACAAATCAAAATTACCTAGCTGAAGCAACCAATTTTTGGTGATCTCGATTCGTGTTCGCTCTAAAAGGTATAAAATTAAAATTTACGGATCAGTTTGACCTTTTAGAATTGAACCCAAATCGAAGTCCCAAAAAATTGGTTGCTTTAGTTCGGTAATTTTATTTTATTATTGAATTATATATCAAATGAATATCGTTGATTCATTTTTCTTTCACTAAATAGTCTCAAGAATTTTACGAGGATGAAAAAGAGTCGTTTAGGGTTGGGTAAATAAATCGAAATTGAATAACCGAACCAAAAACAACAGAAACAACGACCAAACCTGAACCGAAATCGGAAAAAAACTCGAACGAATATTAAATTTTACTATCTGAATAACCGAAACTGAACCCGATCGAACCAAAAAAAAAAAAGAATACCCAAAATATCTGAATCTAAGTTTATATATTGCCTATTTATTAGTATTTTAATATTTGATATACTTTTAATATTTAATGTTAAATTTTTAGAGATGTAACATATTTTTAATGATTTATTCTTGATTTCATGTTTATCGAATTTGAATATTTATTATTTTTTTCGGTGTTTAATATATTTTTAATTTTTAATATTAAGTTTTTAATTTTCACTATTATTTTTAAAAAAATATTCTTTGGATATTCGAACTAGAAATGAACCCAAAAGAATCTGAACCAAAACCGAACCAATTTTTTTTTTTAATCGAATGGATCCTTTAAGCCTCTACCCCAAAAACCGAAACCCGAATGAATACATGAACGCCCAACCCTAGAATTTTTTTTATATAATTTATTGTATGTGCGAATATGTCAAACGATTATGCTAGTCCAAGTGGTTATGGGTCATGTAAAACAGGTTTGAGGTCTAATGTTTGAGCCTCTACATGTCGTTTTATCTTCTATTAAAAGTACGCATTTTATATACGTTAACTCTATAGAAAATTTATATTGCAGAACTATCATTTCAAATGTTTTTTATAATTATTTTATTTGAAAGATATAATTACAAACGTTATTCCATTTGATGAATTTTTTTACAGAAAACTCTATTATCTATCAATCACCTTGTGTCTGAATTTAAATCATATAAGTTTTGAGAAATTGGATTTCATTGATAATATACTACGTGTTAGTTATATATTTTTTTAAAGTACAACTTTGTTAACTATTTTTTTTTTTAAATTGTAATAAATAAAGTCTGAACAAGAAAATGAAATCCTAACACTAATAAACCAATATAACATTGCCAAATAAATTTGAAGAATATTATAATAAATAAATCGTCAATCTCCCTTATATATTAATTTAAAGACATAATTAAAGAATAATCTTATCCTTACATGTTATTTACATGTATGTCATGATGATTTGTCATCTCCAGAATATTTCTTAGAAAATATTTGAAATAGTGTTTTGTTTACTAGGATAATTACAATATATGTCTCTCATATATTTACTAACCAATTAAATTAAATAATAAAGATTTGATATCTAATTATATCATAATAATTATTTTAAACAATGATTCACTCATAAACTAATATTTAAATTGATTTTAGATTTTTATTATTTATTTTAAAACACATTACCAACTAATATCTTACACATAAGGTTAGTTGTGTGTTTATTTTATTCTTTCTTCCTATATCTTACACATAAGATTAGCTGTCGCACCTACTCCAACTCCCACACTTGCACCAACCCCAATTCCTAAGCCGTTAGAACCATCACAACAGGTGATGCCAATGATCTTCAAGGGCAGCTTGTAGCAATGTGTTGTAAGCTCTACTATGATAGATTTGGAGTTGGATTATCATTCAGTAGATATGGAAGACTTTCACATCAATGTTATTGCCTTGTGATTTTATTTAATATCTTATTTTGGTCTAATACTATCTCTCTAATACGCTTACTTACAATTGGACTAGAATAATAAATTTTAAAAAAATTTCAAGGCCGTAACACTGATGCGAAGGCCTTTCATGTCCACTGAATGATGGTCAACCTATAAATCAATCATAGTAGGGCCTACAACACATCGCTATAGGCTGCCCTTGAGAAGACGCATGGAAAATGTTCGAGGTGCATTTCAGAATAAGTGTGGACTACAATGTCTCAACATTGGATCATCGAGGAGTTTCGAGAGAAGTAGCAATGCATCAAACTCTCGTAATTTGCAACATGATGGATTTGGTGTTCACAAACATCCATCGAGCTAGAAATCTTATCTAAAATTTTATATTTAGGCGTGTGAAAGAGGAAGATCGGTCACTATTGAAAAAGTGTTTGTGAAGACGCATACAAAACCATATGGGTATATGTTGATATGAAATCCCAAACCATATATGAAGCTTTTGAGAAGAACGTAGAAGATAAGTTATCTCAGATTTATTCCATCGAGACATCAGATGGTACTTCTCAGGATCCACAACTCACTGGAGATCATACGAATGAAATATTTATTCAGTTAAATGTTTAATTGATTTTTTAAATTTATATTTATAACTAATATATAATTTCTGTGAAAAAAGTTGTAGTTCACTATTCTGGATGAGATAGATCATCACTACGGGTTAGGGCAATCTTCTACGGGTTATTAGCAAAGGTGTGGGAAAAGGAATTGTTAATTCTAGTTCTTCGAATTTTGTAACAATGCATGACTAACTTGAGGCGGTTCAACATGATTGAAGAACAAGAAGTTAATAATGGTGTTGAGCTTGCTTGTCGGGATGTTGAACTTACTCGCCAACATAATAACTCTGCTATGATTGTGACTTATCTTCGAACTCGTGATCCCAATCTACCGTCATTTATGACTGATCCATCAGGGATGGACCCAACTGATCCATTTAATGCCAACAAATTATTTTCTTCGGGTTTTGACCCTTCGTCCTTTCAAACTCTGCCAAAAAATTAGTTGTGTTTAATCATGTTTTAAATGTTTAATTATGTATTATAAACTTTAAAATATTGTTATAATGTTTAGTTTTATTTTTTATTATTTTAAAATTGATTAATTTTTCTTTTTACTGATATTATTAAACAGAAAACATACAAACGCCGACAGAAGATTAGAAAATCCCCGAAATACAAAATCTTACAGAAATAAATTTCTCCAGGGACAATGATTTAGAAAAAAGATACATACAAATTTAGAGAACTGAAATTTAATAATCTAATTGCAGAATTTCTTCTTTAGTCCAAATTACAGACCTCACTTGGTGATTGGAAGACTTCAACATGAAAACCTTAACACTCCTTAAACAAACATGACGGAAAGAAACTCAGTAGAGATCTGAAACCGGTCGGAAGAGTCAAATCCGATTGTCGACAATGATTGACTAGAAGGGGGAGTGAAGAACTTGGAAAATCCCGCCCAGGTCAGAAAGTTGGTTTGATTGGAGGAAACCTAAAACTATGATGTTTATCACGTATTTTCCATGGACGATGATGAGAGCCATTAAAACTCAGACATAAGAAAGAAATATCTGCAATTGATCAGAAAATTTAAAACCCTAGAACTAGTATGGAAAAAAATAGAACACAAACAAAACACAACAGATAAATCGATGTCATGGTTTTGAAAGTCCATGACCATCGACTGAAACCAGATGACAAATTTTTTTCTCTTAGAGAGAAGCGAGAGAGAAGAGGATAAGCTCGAGAAGAGATAGGAAATTTATAAAATTGATTAATTATTATTAATAAAAACAAAATTATGTATAAGAGTCAGAAATCGGTCACACAATGTGCAACTATGTTGAGACTCTCAACTGGATGGCGTAGTAGTTTAGTCACACATATTTGTGACATATTTGCAACTATAAGTTCAAAGAAGTCACAAAATAGTCGCACTGACCCCTTTATGACTATATGATACAATCTCAAATATTTTGCAACTACTTCCAAACTAATCATTTGAGACTGTCGATGTGGTCTCAAATTAATCTTAAATATTGTTGATTGTTTTACAATTACATACATTTGAGACTCCTCGGTGAAGTCGCAAACTAGTCTTAAAATGAATGTGATTAATTTGCAACTACATGGGTTTGAGACCAAATGTAGTCATAAAAAATATCAAATATTTGCGAATACTTTGCAATTACGTTTTTTTACCAGAATGTGGAGTCGCACTATAATCCTACATATTTGTAACTACATATATAGTCGCTAAACGTAGTCACAAAACTGTGATTGTGTATCGTAGTTGCAAATTAGTCTTAAATGTGCAACTATATTGCAACTTCAGACATTTGCAAGATAATGCGATTGTTTTCCGTAGTCGCAAATTAGTCGTAAATGACGATTTGTGACCACTTTGGAACTTATCTTGTGGTTTCAAAAGAGGTTTTTCCTATAATGTTTTTGTTATTTAGAGACAAAATCGCATTCTCATCTCTTTTTTAGTGTTCCTTCGTGCAAAAAAATTGGGTTTTTCACTTCGTAAGTGGCTCCTGATTGCCCTAGTGAGCCTCTTCCAATTTCAAACTGGCTTCAACATTGGCCACACCTATTATCTCAATCCTAGTGCATTCTCCTCAAGCTTTTGAAACAAGTTTTGTGAGAGCTTGAAAATATATTACATAATATTAAATCATACTACTATAAATTTTATATATATTTCCACGTGTTTTGTTAAATATAAGATTGTTGAGAATTAATTTCTACAAAATAATATTACTTTATTGCTTGACCAACTTATCTCGACTTATCTAAGTTGGTTAATCTCCTCTATAAATATCCTATGTATCTTGTAATATTATTCAAGTGAATCATATCATTCTCTTTCATCTCACGTTCTCTCTCTCAATCTCCTTTCTCTTCTCAACTTTACTTTATTACACTATATAAGTATATTCTCCACTCATATGTACTTCGTATGCATAACGATGAGTGCATATATATATATATATATATATATATATATATTTATATATTATATTAAATTATTTAACACGTTAACAACACGATCATCTCAAGATCGATTTGAACTCATAAATAACTGAGTTTGTACATTATTTATTTTCTGCTTATTAATTTATGTTATTTATATTATATTCTGATCGTTGGGATGAAACTGCCTCTACGATCCATATTTATTTAATTATTATGGTGGCGTACTACCATACCCATATTTATTTAATTATTGTTGTTATTTTGGCGTATTATCGTACCCATATTTATTTAAGCAGCCCACAAATTTGCCCACTTGATCGTTTATCTTCTGCCATCTCTGTTTACAGTTGTCGGGATCTCTGTTTGGAAGCCCTTCCAGCTTTGGTGATGCATTGAAGTATGCACCGACGTGTTTCTAGAAGGCAGTGTGCTTTTGCTCGTTCCCAATCACGACATCTTTGCTCGTGTTTAGCCAAGCACTACAAAGCACAATGTTCTTGGTTGGCACCCATTTCCTCCTTTCACTACGCCCTATAACCTCTTCGATTCGATTAAACCGTGGAACTTGAGACAAACCAAGTTCCACACACGGGTTTATGTACCCTGAGACATTGGGGTTTGGTGTTGACTTATTAATAAATTCATGAAGTTATTCGAATGATAACTTGAATCCATAGCAGAGTTGGTTAATGGATCCATGAAGTTAAAAGATTTAGTGTTTTGTTTTGATTATTATGTTAAACAATTTTAGTTTGGTTGGATTATATAGAGGGGAATGAGTTTGTTATTAATGTCATTAGAGTTAGTGGGTGAGATTAAATGTAGTAAGAACATTCAATGTTAGTAATATACACCTACTTATGTCAATTCATGAAATGAGGTAAACAATTAAAGCCAAGAAGATAGCATACAATAGGCAACAAAAGGCATTCATGAAAGGAAACTATAAGTCATCTACTTATGGCATTAACTCAAACCTATTATACAGTCATATAGTCATTTACTCAAACTCACATATACCATCGGCAAAAGAACTTAACAACTACTCATTTACTCAAACCTGACATACAGTCATCACATCAATTCATTAACTTAAACCTCATGTACTTAAACCTCACATCAATTCATGTACTTCAACCTAATTCAAAATCAATTCAAAAACAATTCTAAATCAATTCAAATTCTGTGGTCCAAGCGCTTGGTTCGTTTCCTGATTTATTCAACAAGCGCTTCACAAGCTTCCACATACCATATGTACTAGAATTATACCCGCATTGTATGCGGGGTGATATGTTTTAAAATTATAATGTTACGATCTTTAAATTTTATAAAAAAGTGTATTTTAAAAATTAGATATGTGATTAATAAATATTAATAAATAATTTCTATAAATTTATTTAATATTATAATATTTTATTTTGAATAAAATAATAATATTAGTTACATATTGAATTAGAATCATGATTTTTCCCGTTGTCTAACTCATTTGACCATTGTATTAATTATAATTTAAATGATTTTTTGATAAAAGTTGCTTAAAATATATTTCTAGCTAAAACATAAATCTATATTAATATAATTTAATTTACTGTTATATTTATGAGATTTATATGTACAAAATTTTGTAAAAAGAAAATTTCGAATTATATTTTATTATATTTGTCTTGGAAAATATTTCAAAATGAAACTTTTTTTATTTATTGGTTAGTAAGATAAGCTTTATGTTCTTATATTTTTTAGATTTATATATATCTTGTAAGAAAATTGGATAATAAAGTTTAGTTTATATTTATTTAAATTTTATTATACTTCTTTTAAGAAAATTTCTAAATTTATTTGAATTTATATAATTCTAAAAATATTAAAATATTAAAATATTTTTGTATTTTTTTTAGATTTATCTCCAATTCTCAATTTATATTATATTATTTCAATTTACCCGAATGTTTAAATTGATTTTCTGAATGACATTAATATAATTTTTAAAGATATTAGTTTATATTCATAAATTAATTCTAAAATAATATTATAGAGATGTAAATATATATATATATATATATAAGAATATAGAATTATGTATAACATAATTATTATATACTAAAACTTATATTTAAATTATTATAAACTATGTATTGGATAAAAAATGAAAATATCTTGTATTTTTCGTAATAGATATTTGTTTACAAAAAAACAAATATGTATAAGTAAAAATATACTAAATTATATTTCGATTTAGGTGTAGGTTAAATTTAATGTAGAAGACAATTATCATATATTAAAAATTACTTTTCAATTACTGTAATTAAACTGTATATTGAAAAAAAATCTAAATTAAATATTTTGAAATTTAAAAAGAGAGATAAATTAGTTATCTTTTTGAAAAGGATAAACAAATTTAAAATAATTTGATTTTTTTAAAAATTCTTTTTATTTTTTTTAAATTCGTTTTAAAATTTAAAATATACTTAAAATATGTTTTTAAATACTATTTTGTGAGAGAATATTTATTTTTCAATTAAGGTTTT
>OVAO01002588.1:0-12522 GCA_900406285.1 Biscutella auriculata
TAATAAAAATAATTATTTAGATCAAAATAAATTAAAATTTGAAATTATTTAAAAAGAGTGAATAGATATGTAGACGGAATAAATAAATATGTAGAGCAAAATAAATGTAAACTAAAACTATTAACAAAGAATTAATAAATATGTAGAGCAAAATAAATTGATAATTGAAACTATTAGAAAATAGTAGTTTATATATATATATATATATNAGTGATGAGACGATATTATATGATGTATTACTCTTATCAAACCTTTATCATTTCAAAATAATCATATTTCACACATATATATATATATATATACAAGAATGTATTAAAGATATTTATATAATCATATCTTAAGTAATTCAAACTGAACCAAAACTAACCGAACTAAACCAATAAATAGTTTATCCACATATGGTCACCCTATCAATAACATCACACTAGCATATCGGTTAAAACCGAGCCAAACCAATTATAACCAAAACAAATAAAATTAAAACGCTTTTAATATAAATGTAGTAATATATTATAGTTATGGTAAAACTGTACAAGAATGTGATAGTGGTCCAGAGGTTACCACTCATCTGCTGCTTCCATCGAACCCGTGTTCATTTAATTGTAATTTCATCTTGGGCATCGCAGCTTCCACCAGCGTCGGGCTTCGAGGGAGGTGGCTCCAATGGGGTCGAGGGAGTGGTTCACTGTCTCGTGGGTTCTATTTTTTTTGTAAAAATTAATATATAATTTTTTTTATTTATACCCACGGAAAACCCACGAAAAAAGTTCGTGGCAACGATTACCCACGAATATTATTGTGGCAATTCTGTGCCTTTTCCGTGGTAAACTATCCACGAATTCTTGTTACCCACGAAGCTATACCCACAAATTTATTTTCGTGGCTAATTCGTGGTTGTTTTGCTATAGCCACGAAAAATCAGTCTATACCCACGAAATTGGGCGTGACTATATGCAAAATTTTTAGTAGTGTTACCAACTAGCCGATGTCTTTACCAAATCTCTCGCTCGAAGATCATTCATGGACCTTCGCTTCAAACTTGGAGTTCGGTCCCCTCCCACCAGTTTGAGGGGGGGATGTAAGTGTAATCAACAACTCTCAATTGGGCCAAGCTCTTACTCTGAGCCCATGTCAAAAAGAAATGAAGCCCACTGCACTAGAAGATAAGAAACCTACAGTTACAAAACACAATGGAAATATCGTTAGAGATCATATCATTGAACTTAGAAATACGTTTCAGTCTCTGCAATCTCAAGAGGCTGAGACAAGTTTCTAGATCCTTTTTCCCTCTCTATAAATGATGTAATCGAATGAGTCTAAGTGTGTAAAAAAAGATGTTGTAATAAGAACACCTTCTGTTTCTTAAAGTTCTCACTTGGTGAATATTGATCATTGTGTGCATCATCAAGTGAAGCTTGGGTAGATTAGGTCTATAGGAAGTTTATAGATCTGTTAAAAGAAAAGATCATTGATTCGATGTGTTTCCTTCTTCTCCTAGTTCTTTCTTCTTTCTTTTTGAGCGAGTGTGAACTGTTTCTATCCAGATGATTTTATGTTCTTCTTAGTGAGAGATTCAGAGATTTCGCTTGTAAATGATCGATCAAATTGATAGTGGATTCCGCCAGACGTAGGGATGCTTATTGGCTCCTGAACTGGATAAAGTGGTTGTGTCGTCTCTGTCTCTAATCTTCTTTCTGATTCTGCGTTTACAATTGCTCAATTCTAGTTGTTGATCGTTTGAATTAGGCGTGCAATCCTCTTATATATTAAAAGAGAAGCATTGTAGCCCACATGTCAATTCCACAATTTTTCTAAATTTTTTTATTTTTAAAAAATAATATTTAAAACATGTTGCCAAACAGATTTATGTTTAATTTTTTAAATGAATTATTATTATTATCCGTGTTGTCAACCAATATATTCTTAATAAGTTTTTTTAAATAATTTTTTTAAAAAAATTAAGAAATTAATCCTAAAATAATTGTTTAAATATCTTTTAGATATTATATTGGCTCGAAGATAAATATAAACAATTTAAAAAGATTAAATCAAAATTTTAACCAACAAAAATCCGATTAAAGTAAATATTTTTCCGTTGTTTAAGGAAACTTTTAAGTAAATATATTTACTTGAAGATAACTATTAATTAGAAAACATAAATACAAAATTTAATCAACAAAGATTTTGATCAAAGTAATTTTATTTCGATTATTTAAGGAATTTTTAAATAAATATATTTATTTGAAGATAAAAACTTTTTTAAGAAAAATATATCATAGAAAAAATTGTTTAAATATTGTTCAGGTATTATATTTGTTTGAAGATAAATATAAACCATTGAAAAACATTAATACAAATTTTTACCCAAGAATAATCCGATTAAAGTAAATAATTTTCTATTGTTTAAGGAAATAAATATTAATAATTAGAAAACATAAATAAAATTTCCAACCTAGAAAGATTCAATCAAATTGTTAGATAAATATATTTACTTGAAGATAAACATAATTTTTATTTTAAAAGATCAATATAAATTTAACCAACAAACCTGCGATTAAACTAAATCTAGAATATAATTTTCACAAAATATCTTCTTCTATAATAAAAGAAAAACATTGGTGTTTTATTTTAAATCTGGAAACATATTAAATTATAGTTCATATTTTTTTGTTTATTTATGGATGATCATATTAATGTAAAATCTCGAAGCAAATATGACTAAATTTATTTATAATTATCATTTAACATCAAAATATTTAGGAGTAAATTATAATATTATACAAAAAATATAAATTTATTTTCGTTCAATTCATAACTTTTATTAAGAAAATATAATGAAAATTTATATTATATATTAGATATATATATATATAATTATTAATAATTTTTTCATAACAATTTAACCCATGCGTAGCATGGGTATTAACCTAGTTAGAGTAACAATCGAGTTTTCTTGTTAATCTTGAGCATAGAACTAAGTCTCTTTAAAGAGATCATGGAGATTGTTGTTTCAGGTTTACAATAAATGGTATCAGAGCTAGGTACGAGGTGATCGAGCTAAAGATTCACAACAAATCAATCTCTATAGTCGATCTTCAAACCAGAATTGATGTCTTCCACAAAGATTGAGGTCGAGAAGTTCAATGGATTAATCGTTTACATTATGTGGAAGGAAAAGATCCTTGCACATTTGGAATTAATCAGATTAACTGAAGCTCTGAAGTTACAAGAGGATCAATTGACGAGTGGTTCAAGGAAAAGATTATCACTGACTTGAGTAATGTAAAGGTTATTATAATTGATGAGGATCAAGCTATCCTATTACAAATGTCTCTACCAAGACAGTTTGATCAACTTCAAGATACTTTGAAGTACGGCAAAACTTCCATCACGGTGGATGAAGTAATAGGAGCCATAACCTCCAAGCAATTGAATCTGAATTACTCCGAAAAATTAAACAAGTCACAAGGTCAAAGACTGCATACCATCTTAACTAATAAAGGTAGAAAGACTCAAAGAGACTCAAACCAAGGTAAATCAAAAGGTAAAGCAATATCATAATCTAGAGATAAAAATGTGACATGCTGGGTTGTGGATGAGATGGACACTACAAAAGGAACTGTCCAAAGAAAGGTTCAACTAAGAATGCAAGTCAAGAATCTGGGGAATCATCGGCATGAAGAGAAAAGAGAGATTCTTAAATTGAAGATGAAACTTAAACTGTTTATTGCATTGTTTTCTCTTATCTTCTTACAGACTCTTATGATATCTTATATAGACTTATTACAACGGTAGTCTTTGATAGGAGACAAAACAACAGCTGTCTTCTTACACACAACTAGACATTAACATGTTGAACCGGTTCTGTGTTTTGATGATGTAATCAGTGCTGCAGTGTACCTTCTATTTTCCTCTCTTGCATTTATCTTCTTCCACAACGGCTCTGTGCATTGTACGATCTTGTTGCAGCTTTCTTGTCTTCTCATTATGAACATTTTGATTGTAATATTTTGGAGAAGATAACATTGAGTTGGGCTTCATATTATTTTGGCCCATTGTTTTGTTCTGATTTGTGAAGCCTTTTCCGAGAGTCTCTTTATGTATTAGAGGCTTCTCCTTCATATCCCCTCGCAAACTTGAGGTCGGTGGTTCAACGTCGCCAAGTTTGAATCTTAAGTCACAGAACGAGTTATAAGGCAGTGACTTAGTGAATATGTCTGCAATTTGTTGATAGCACGGAATATGTTTAACTGTAAGAGCTCCCAATGCAACTCTTTCCCTTACATAGTGATGATCCAATTCAAAGTGTTTAGTTCTTGAATGGAAGGCCGGATTTGCAGTAAGATAAACTGCCGATAAATTATCACAGTAGAGAGTAGGAGTATCTGTCAATGGGATTCCAAGTTCTCTAAGAACAGAGCTTACCCATTTAATTTCCGAAGCTGCTTCCGAGAGGGCTCTATATTCTGCCTCCGTTGAGCTTCTTGAGACCGTCGGTTGTTTCTTTGACTGCCACGATATCAAATTGTTCCCAAGATAGGTGCAGAAACCTCCAGTGGATCTTCTAGTCACTTTGCATCCAGCCCAATCACTATCACTGTATGAGCTTAGTGTACAATCTGTTTCTCTGATGAATGAGATTCCCATGGTAATTGTCCCTTTGATGTATCTTAAGATGCGTTTGAGAAGCTTGTAATCAGAGAGAGATGGAGAGTGCATCTTCTGGCAAACATAATTCACTGCAAATTGAAGATCAGGCCTTGTAAGTGTAAGATACTGTAGTTTACCTGCCAAACTTCTGAAATGAGTTGGATTTTCGAACAGCTCTTCTTGTTCAGGTACTTTGTTGAGTTGAATTGGCAGAGGAGTTGAAACTGGGGCGCAATCGGTCATTTGAGCTACTGCCAATAGGTCTTCAGCATATCTTTGTTGGGACAGAAACAATCCATCAGAGTGAAACTGAGCCTGAATTCCCAAAAAATAATGGAGTTGTCCCATGTCTTTCATACGAAACTGTTGATGCAGTTCTTTTATAAGTTGCTGCATTACATCAGAATCGTTTCCTGTTATTGCCATATCACCGACGTATAACAATAAGAGAATAACGTTCTTGTTGTGGTTATATATGAACAAAGAAGGATCTGGTATGCTGCATATGAATCCAAACTCAATTAGAAAATTGCTGAACTTATCAAACCATGCTCTAGGGGATTGTTTCAATCCATAGAGTGATTTATGAAGAAGACAAACATGATCTGGTCTAGCTTTATCAACGAATCCGACAGGCTGCTTCATGTACACAGTTTCAGTGAGTTCTCCATGCAAAAAAGCATTTTGAACATCCATTTGCTTCACTTCCCATTGCATAATTGTTGCGATGTGTAAAACTGTTCGAACCGTTGCCATTCTTACTACCGGACTGTATGTCTCTAGGTAGTCTATGCCTTCTTCTTGATCATACCCTTGAGCCACTAAAGGAGCTCTCAATCTGTCGAGATCCCCATCTGCAGTGAGCTTAGTGCGAAACACCCATTTGTTTCCTAAGACATGCATTTCGGGCGAGAAAGGTACCAACGACCACGTCTCTGTTACTCTGCAGTTTTCGATTTCTTCTTCCATAGCTTTTGTCCAGTTTGGATCTTTTAAAGCTGAAGACACAGTTTTCGGTTCAGGATGAGTGGCTTTGTGAGTTAAGAGAGCATACTTTGGATTTGGTTTGGTGATTCCCACTTTAGTTCTTGTTGTCATTGGATGTGTTGTTGTTGATATCATTGGAGTTGGTTCTTGTAGGACTTGTGTTGGAGAGGGAGAGCTAGAACCGTCTGTCCTGGAGGGTGAGAGAGTATAGCTGTTGCCTATAGGATCAAGATCAAAGCTTGCCGTACACCCAGGGCTGCCTCTCTCACTTCCAGTAGACCGTTCTGTACTAGACGTTGTTTCCCCAATTGCAGAATTTTGAATGTTGTTCCTTTGAGTCCTTTGAGTTTGATCTTCTTGAATTATGCTTATAGGTAGGACAGAAAGTGGCCCTGGTCCTTGTGAGACATGTTGTTGAGTGACTGTAATTGAATAAGATTGCAGTCTTCCACTAAACTTGGTTTGCTGACTTGTTGGTATATTTGAGCAGACACGTTTTTATTCCAAGCTTCACGAAGAGGAGTTGCTTCTTTTGGTTCAAGATGCTTATATGTGTTAGCAAATGGGAAGCATGACTCATCGAAAAGAACATGTCTACTAATATATACTCGTCCAGTAGGAGGATATAAGCACCTATATCCTCTGTACTTCTCATTATATCCAATAAAGACACACTTTAGAGATTTTGGATCAAATTTGTTGCTTGCGTAATCTCGCAAAGTTGGATAACAAGAGCAACCAAAGCTTCTTAATGAGGAATACTCTGGTCTTTTGCCATTCAAAGCTTCAAAGGGACTTTTGTCACTGTCAATGACGGATGAAGGTAGAAGATTTATCAAGAAATTTGATGTAAAGAATGCCTCTACCCAATACTTTTGAGGTAAATGACTCTGATAAAGCATGGACAAGCCAAGTTCTGTAACATGTCGATGTTTTCTTTCGACCAGTCCGTTTTGTTGCGGAGTGTGGGGACAACAAACGAACTGTCTTATTCCAGAGTCTTCTAAGTGTATCAAGAACTGTTTGCTCATGAATTCTCCTCCCCCATCACATTGGAAGATACCAATTTTGTTGTTAAATTGATTTTCAACCATCTTCTGAAACATAATGAATGTGGTAAAGAAATCTGATTTTGATTTTAAGGGATACAACCAACTGAATCTTGAGAAGTTGTCAACGAAGAGTACATAAAATCTAAAACCTTGAAATGACACCACTGGAGCAGGTCCCCATAAGTCGCAGTGGATCCTTTCTAGGGGCCTTATTGAAGAAAAACTGGAAGAAGGAAATGGAAGACGACTGCTCTTTCCAAGATAGCATGCTTCACATGACTCGTGAGAGAGCTTATTGAGGGAGATGGCTTTTTGTTGAGATAGGAGTTGGACAACTTTGTCATTGGGATGCCCGAGTCTTCTATGCCACACTTCAAAGCTTGCTGAAGCTTGTCTGGTAGAGTAGAACACTTCTTTGCTTGGTTTGTCCAGCACGTATAGTCCGTTAATGTTTCTTCCCAGTATCAAGAGTTTCTTTGTGGCCTTGTCCTTTACATGAACCTCATTAGAATCAAATGTGAAAGAGCAAGGATAATCTGTGGTAATCTTAGACACAGAGAGCAATGACTTAGCAATATCTGGACATACTAAAACATCTTGGAGAGGAAGATTACCTGAGCTCGATGGAATATTAGCAGAGCCAATGTGTGTAATTGGGAGGAAATTTCCATCACCGATCATCACTATGTCAGAACCAAGGTATGGTTGAGATTTGTGAAGCCTTTGAGTGGAATTTGTGACATGAGCTGTAGCTCCTGTGTCCGGATACCATTCTTGCCCTGAGGAATCAGTAACATCAGTAATTCGTAACGCAGCTAGAGCTGTTGTAGGATCGTCACATTGGTAGCTATTGTCAAATCTGTGCCAACATTTCAGAGCATGATGTCCTTTCTTTCCACAGATTTGACAAATAGGCCTTGTATCATTGTAAGAGGTCTCATTTGAGCTGTTAGAGGGTGAGATTTGTTGAGGAAAACCTCTTCCTTTTGTTGAGAAGTTGCCTCTTCCTTTGCCAAACTGATTGTTTGTGTTCCCTCTTCCTCTGTTGCTCATATAGTATGGTTGATTTGAGGATGTTCTAGCTACTGTAAACGCCAAGTGAGGTGAAACTGTCTGGCCTGTTTCATAGCTTTGCAAGCGGCTATCGAAGTTAGTGAGACGAGGGATAATTTCTTCAAATGATGGACTTGGGAAAGCATCCATTTGGCCTTCAATACTTGTTTTGATGGGCTCATATTCTCTCCCCAGTCCGTGAAGAGCAGCAAAGATCTTCATTTTCTCACTTACTGGGCTGCCAATGGACGTTAACTGGTCGCATACGTCTTTTATCTCTCGCAGAAACTCGCTCATCGACTTGTCCGTTTTTGAAGCAGTTTGTAATCTTCGTTGCAGCTCAAAGAGACGAGAAGAGGAGACTCGATTGAAGTGGTTTGCGAGTGTAAGCCACACTTCTTGTGAAGTTGCGGCGTTCACCACCACGCTGAGTATATCTTCGGAGAAGGACCCAAGAAGCCACGAAGTAACTACCTGGTCCGAACGTTCCCACGCCTGAAAGTCTGGATTTGGAACTTCTTCAACTCCTCTCCCATCCGCTGTTGGTAACTTCAGAGTTGTACACGGTGATTTGAATGAGCCGTTGATGAAGCCTATTAGACCTTGACCTCGTAGGAAGGATTCGAATTGTGTTTTCCATAATATGTAGTTCTTTTCTGTTAACTTTATAGTTACACAGTTTGAAATGTTTAAAGCTGGTTGAGAATAGAGATCCATGGATTGATCCATGGCTCTGATACCATGAAGAGAAAAGAGAGATTCTTAAATTGAAGATGAAACTTAAACTGTTTATTGCATTGTTTTCTCTTATCTTCTTACAGACTCTTATGATGTCTTATATAGACTTATTACAACGGTAGTCTTTGATAGGAGACAAAACAACAACTGTCTTCTTACACACAACTAGACATTAACGTGTTGAACCGGTTCTGTGTTTTGATGATGTAACCAGTGCTGCAGTGTACCTTCTCTTTTCCTCTCTTGCATTTATCTTCTTCCACAACGGCTCTCTACATTGTACGATCTTGTTGCAGCTTTCTTGTCTTCTCATTATGAACATTCTGATTGTAATATTTTGGAGAAGATAACATTGAGTTGGGCTTCATATTATTTTGGCCCATTGTTTTGTTCTGATTTGTGAAGCCTTTTCCGAGAGTCTCTTTATGTATTAGAGGCTTCTCCTTCATACGGCAATCACTAGTGTTGAATTCATGGAGTCTGTGATAGTCTCAGAAGCTAATGTAGATGATGGGTTTTACTTTAATGAGATATGGATCTTAGACACATGATGTACTTTTCACATGACTCCTAGAAAGGACTGGTTCACGAACCTACAAGAGTATACTGGTGGTTCAGTTAGGATGGCAAATGAATCTATTTTCAGAGTGAAATGTATAAGAACTATTCAAGTAAAGATTGCATATGGTAACCTAATAGAGATTCAAGATGTTAGGCATGTCCTGCAGTTCTCTATGAAACTCCTATCTATGGGTACTTTCGTGAGTCGTGGCTGCAATTTCTCTTCTGAAGAAGGGTACTAAAGGTCAAGAAAGGATGCAAGACAATTCTGAAAGCTAAGAGACAAAGACAACTTTACTTCCTACAAGGCAACATCTACACAGGTGAAACAAACACAACCTCTATTTCAGATGACACTAAGCTATGACACAACAAACTAGGCCATTTGTGTAAACGAGGCTTAAAAATTCTTGTAAAGACTGGTCATCTGGACAAGAAGATGGTCTCAAATCTACTGTTTTGTGAAAATTACGTTTTTGGTAAAGCACACAAAGTGAGTTTCTCTATAGGACGACACTCAAGCAACAACTGTCTTGAATATATTCATGCAGATCTTTGGGGAGCACTATCAATTCATGAGTCACTAGGTAAGTGTGACTACTTTCTGAGTTTAATTAATGATTTCTCGAGAAAGGGTTGGGTATTTTTCCTCAGGACAAAGGATCAAGCTTTTGAAAAACTCAAAGAATGGAAGTTGATAGTAGAGAATCAGAGTAGTGCAAAGATCAAAAAGTCGAGGACTGACAATAGACTCGAGTTTTATAACACATAATTCGATGAGATCCATGCAAAGAGAGTAGAATCTCAAGGCACAAGACTATTCCCTACACACCTCAACAAAATGGTGTGGTAGAGCGCATGAATAAGACCATACTAGAGAAAGTGAGGAACATTCTCAGTGAATCAGGCTTACCAAGTTTTTTTTGGGCTGAAGCTGTGAATACATCAGTACATGTCATCAATAGACTTCCATCATCTGCTATTAACAACCAAATTCCCGAAGAGCTATGGTCTAAAAACTCAATAAGTTTGTATAACCTAAAGGTTTTTGGGTGTGTGTAATTTTCATTTAGATGAAGGTAAGCTACAACCCCGAGCCTAGAAAGGAATCTTCATTGGGTACCCTACTAGAATGAAGGGCTATAAAGTTTGGTCAATAGAGGATAAGAAGTGCATTTTGAGTAGGAATGTAATGTTTAATGAGGAATTGTACTACATAAACTTGGTAAAAAGGGGCTGATAATGCTAAAGCAAGAAACACTAAGTTTTTGGATGTTGAATTAGGCTACTCTCAAAAGAAGGATCAGACTGCAAGTGGAAATCCTCAAACTGAAACTGAAGTTATAGATCTTGATTCAGATGATGAAGAAGAAGGATTCTCTATCTGGTTACACTTTCATGTCAGGAGGATGTGCTATAAGTCGGAAATCAATGCTTCAAAAGGTTGTTGCTCTCTCAATTGCATAGTCCAAATATGGAGCTCTTAACGAAGCAACTAAAGAAGCAGTTTGGCTGCAATCGCTGAGCAAAGAGTTTGGTTATCCGCATCAACATGTAGAGATCTTCAGTGATTCTCGGAGTGCCATAGCCTTGGCCAAGAACAATGTCTTTCATGACAAAATGAAGCATATGGTTGTTAAGATGCAGTTTGCTAGAGACTTGATCACTGAAGGTTCGATAAAGATTTCTAAAGTTCACACCAATGAGAATTTGGCAGATACGTTCAACAAAGTTCTACCAATAAGTAGGTTAAGTTTTTACTGAATCTACTTGTTGTCTCTAAAGCCTAGACCACTTGAAATCCGAGGTCGGAAGCCACTTAGATGTTTCAGCTAAAGAACGAACCATGGTAGAGTTTGTTGCAGATTGGTTCTGGTTTTTGTCAAAACCGGATAAATCAACTATTAGAACTCAATTATCTCTTAATTGGGGTCCGATTTATTTCTGAAGGTTCATTTGTTTGTTACTTGTATCCTTCTGCAATGCGAAATTGTTTTGAGCTTAGCTCAGAGTTATTCTCGGCTACTTGAGGAAGAAGAATCTTTCAGAGTTCTCTCTCGGGTTCTTGGTGAATATTGATGCATCATCAAGTGAAGCTTGGGTAGATTAGGTCTATATGAAGTTTACAGATCTGTTAAAAGAAAAGATCATTGTTTCGATATGTTTCCCTCTTCTCTTAGTTCTTTCTTCTTTCTTTTTGAGCGAGTGTGAAATGTTTCTATCAAGAGGGTTTTGTGTTCTTCTTAGTGAGAGATTCAGAGGTTTTGCTTGTAAATGATCGATCAAATTGATAGTGGATTCCGAGCTGAAACTCCGGCAGATGTAGGGATGCTTATTGGCTCCTGAACTAGATAAACTCTGTCTATAATCTTCTTTCTAATTCGCGTTTACAATTGCTTAATTCTAGTTGTCGATCGTTTGAATTAGGCGCACGATTAGTGTAGCAATTGAGTTTTCTTGTTAATCTTGAGCATAAAACTAAATCTCTTTAAAGAGATCGTTGAGATTGTTGTTGCAGGTTTACAACAACGTGAAACCACCAAATATTTCAAATATTTCAGTAAGTAAGAACACAACTGATCTTAATGGATCTCTTCAATATTTCTCTACAGTGAAACCACAATCTTCAAACACAATTGTAATAAAAAAACAAGATTTTTTAAATATAAAAACTAGACATGAGACGTAGAAAAGAATATGAACAACTTTGTTTTTCTATAGATGCAAGCCAAAGAATGGTCTTCGTGGCAAAAAAATGGCGTTTTCATTTCCAAAGATAAAAGAAAATTGTATTTTCATCAACACCGATCATTAAGATTTCATTGATTTGAAAATCGGATAGAAGAGGAAGACACCAGAAAACAACCATGATATCTACGTCCCTTTTGCTTCTCCTTTTTATCCCTTAGCCAAATTTTGAACAAAAATAAATGAATACATGTATTCCAATTTTGCATATTTCTCTAATAAATGACATAAATGCTTATGTGGTTATCCCTTGCTTATTCCATTATAGAGAAATATTTTTTTACACGTTAGTTTTATTTGTGATATTATATAGACTAGGAGAGAACTCGCGTATACACGCGGACATTCGTTTTATAATTTTATTTTATTAGAATGAATTGATATGAAATTTTTAATCAATTTAATATTTGATTATCAATATTTTATTATGTATTATTTTATAATTGTTATATTATGATCATAATAAACTTATATATTAATTTCAAATATCTTTTCTTGAGTTTCATATTAATTATCAAAACTTAAATATTAAAATAATTGTAACTTTCATTTTGATTTTGAATTTTTATTTTCACAAATTTTTTCTATTATATATTGTGTTATCATTTTATTTCTCTCCATTTCTGGATTATTATTCTTTCAATATTTTATACGTTATTATCTATTTAACGTATTCTCATATTTCTTTTGTCTATTATATATTTTTACTTTTACTTTTTCTTGGATATATTTT
>OVAO01002590.1:0-12515 GCA_900406285.1 Biscutella auriculata
CAAACTTCTCTGAACTTGACATCTCTCCTTTTGAATTCTCTCTCTCACATTGGTTTGGTCCCTTACAAGTTCTGATACCAAATGTAAACTCAAAGTTTTAGTAATGAAAAGGATGATTTACTGACAAAACAATGGCGGCGTTAAATAACCTTACAATCGACAGAGAGAACAATAGAAAAATGCTAGAAACAGGAATTGATCCAACTGAAACAATCCGCATAAGACTCTAATTATTTGACCATAAAAGACTTATGTACGAACTTCAGGCAAAAATACAGCTGCTTCTCCTTCAGCTACTTCCACAAACCATCGGAAATCTCAGCTAATGTCTCTCCAAGTTCCCGTCATTCGTACGAAGAAGATAAGATTTGCAACAGGGCCAAGCGATGCCAAAGACATTTTAGGCCCAAGGCCAAATACTCTGAAGCAAATAGAGTCCAAAGAGAGTATGTCCAGAGAACATGATCAAACCCAACGTGAGCCCAACTCAAGACAACACAAAACGACGATGCATCATCTCCAACGGTCTTCTTCCCTCTTTCCATTTCTGCAACTACAAGACAAAAACACAGAGAGCTGGTCGATTAGCAAGGAAAAGGAGCTATGTACGACACCTAAAATCGATCTAGCCAATAAATTCAAACCTCTAGATTTACTAATGAGCTGTCAATAAGTGTAGCCCTAATTTTCTTCCTCTATAAAAATCCTCTGTAACCAGTTTGCCGTTCAATAGTGAAAATAAGAATGAAAAGATAGAAATCTCTTACCTCTACTGTTGCTTTTTCTCTTCTCTCTATTTTCAAAATATTTTCATGGTATCAGCGCCACTCTTATGATCATGGATCTCGACACCCCCCCCCCTGCTCTTAGCTTCTCTAACTGCGTTACTATAAAACTCACAGAGAAAAACTATGCTCTCTGGAAGTTTTAGCTCAAATCCTTTCTTCGAGGCCAGGGACTCCTAGAATACATAGATGGCACTACTCTTCCACCGCCCCGCACACTGCGCATTCCAACAGTCGGTGGCCGTGTTGAGGAGGTCCCAAGCCCAGATTATCAAGTTTGGGAACGATCTGACTAAGTCGTTGTCTCTTGGCTCATCGGCTCTTTCTCCGAAGACATCCTTTCAGTGGTAGTCGATGCAAAAACAGCCCACGAAGTATGGATGACTCTAGCCAAGCACTTCAACCGAATATCCTCCTCAAGACTATTTGAGCTTCAAAGGAACCTGTAAACTGTCGCCAAAACCTCTCAATCCATGTTCGACTATCTCAGGGACATCAAAAACACTTGTGATCAGCTATCATCCATCGAAAGCCCCGTTAACGAGAAGATGAAAATCTTTGCTGCCTTGCACGGTCTGGGTAGAGAATATGAACCCACCAAGACAAGCATTGAAGGTTCTATGGAATCTGTCCCTGGACCAACCTTTGACGATATTGTTCCACGGTTGACCAGCTACGAAAGCAGACTCCTCAGCTATGTGGGAAACTCTCAAATAACTCCTCATCTCGCCTTTTGCTGCCTCTCAAACTACACCAAATTACTATCAGAATCAGAACCGAGGAAGAGGACAGAATAACACCCGGAACGAAAATCGTGGTCGAGGCTCCTTCTCAACTCGTGGAAGAGGGTTTCATCAACAGATCTCATCTCCTCAGACATCCAACTCCTTAGATTCGTCAAGTTACAACAATGATAACAGACCTACTTGCCAGATCTGTGGGAAACCAGGGCACAACGCTCTGAAATGCTGGCACAGGTTCGACAATAGCTATCAGAGTGATGATCTACCATCTGCCCTAACTGCAATGCAAATAACAGACATCACAGACAACTCTGGAAGCGAATGGTACCCTGACATAGGAGCCACAACACACGTCACCAACACGACTCAGTTTCTCAATCAGGCAAAACCATATTATGGGTCCGATTCAGTCATGATGGGGGATGGGAATTACCTGCCGATTACTCATGTAGGATCTGCAAGTCTCGCATCCTCTTCAAGTAATCTTCCCTTGAAAGAGGTTCTTGTCTGCCCCGATATTGCAAAATCCTTATTATCTGTTTCAAAATTAACAACTGATTATCCTTGCACTTTTGAGTTTGATTGTAATGGAGTTATTGTTAAGGACAAAGCAACAAAGACCCTTCTAACAATGGGAAGAAAGCATGATGGGATGTACCTGCTGGAGGATCCCAAGCTCAAGGTGTTCTTTTCTTCTCGCCAACGAAGTGCTAGTGATGAAATCTGGCATCAAAGACTAGGACACCCAAATCCTTCTGTGCTCCAGCAGCTATCTAAGGATCAAGCTATTTCAACTAATAAAAGATTAAATAAAGTTTGTGAAGCTTTTCATTTAAGGAAAAGTTCTAGATTACCGTTTCTTGAGTCAACTTTTGTAGCCTCTCGTTTTTTAGAAAAGGCCCACTGTGATTTATGGGGACCTGCACCTATACAATCAGTTCAAGGCTTTCGTTATTATGTTATTTTCATTGATCACTTTTCTAGATATTGCTGGTTATATCCTTTAAAGTGCAAATCTGACTTCTACTCCACTTTCATTGTTTTCCAAAAGTTAGTAGAAAATCTATGCCAAACTACTATTGCTACCTTTCAGTGTGATGGCGGTTGAGAATTCACTAGTCATGCCTTTTTAGATCATCTTCAAAGCTGTGGAATCCAACAGCAAATATCCTGTCCCTACACTCCCCAACAGAATGGGATTGCCGAGAGAAAACACCGTCACTTAACTGAACTGAGTTTGTCTTTATTATACCAAAGCAAGCTTCCACAAAAATACTGGGTTGAAGCGTTCTTTACCTCAAACTTCTTGAGTAATCTGCTCCCATCCTCTGCTCTTCCGGATAGTAAAAGCCCGTTTGAACTCTTGCATGGACACCCTCCAATATACTCGTCGCTGCGAACCTTTGGTTGCGCTTGTTTTCCTACGCTCTGTGACTATGCTGCGAATAAATTCGAGCCGCGTTCGTTAAAGTGTGTATTTGTGGGGTATAATGCCAAGTATAAGGGATACAGATGTCTATACCCACCGACCGGACGTGTCTACATAAGTCGTCATGTGATCTTTGATGAGTCTTCTTTCCCTTTCTCCACGGTGTATGCCCACCTGCAGAATCAAGCAGCTTCACCTCTACTCTCTGCTTGGCAACAAAGTTTTGTGATCCCTGAGGCCGTCTCTGGTTCTTCTCCGCCGAACCAAACACCTCCGCTGGACCTCAGTCATCTTGTCCAATCTCTCAACGCTGCTGACTCTGCTCCTAACTCCTCTGTCCGTGGCCCTTCACCTCTGGTTTTGCCATCCAACATATCGTCGTCTTCAACTCCAGTTTCCCACTCTCAAAACTCCTCCGTAACAGAGATGGTAGAACCGGTACACCCATCAAGTTCAGAATCCCTCAGGGACAATGTTGTTGACCGTCACGTTGCTCCATCCGCAAGTCTCTCGTCAGATGAACCTGTAGCGTTTGGGTCCTCTGCCTCTCCGAATGTAGCACAACCATCAGTACTTGTTCACATCCAAGAATCAAATACTCATTCAATGGTCACTCGAGCCAAAAAGGGCATCACTAAACCAAATCCTAAATACGCCCTTTTGACACACAAGGTCTCCTTTCCAGAACCTAAGATGGTTACCGAAGCCCAAAAACACCCTGGGTGGAACCAAGCTATGCATGAAGAACTGGAAAATTGTGCAAAGGCTGAAACATGGACCTTGGTACCTCAAACCCCAGACATGCATATTTTTGGAAACAAGTGGGTATTTTGTACTAAGTTAGATGCAGATGGGGAACTAGACAGGTTAAGAGCTAGACTCGTTGCACAAGGATACAAACAGGAGGAGGGCATTGATTACCTCGAGACTTATAGCCCTGTAGTCTGAAGCTCCACTTTTTGCCTCGTGCTTCATCTAGCTACAACCCTGCAATGGGAACTAAAACAAATGGATGTTAAAAACGCTTTTTTGCATGGAGATTTGACAGAAGACGTCTACATGAAGCAACCTGTTGGTTTCACAGATAAATCACGGCCTAACTATGTCTGCAAGCTACATAAGTCGTTATACGGCCTCAAACAATCTTCAAGAGCCTGGTTTGATAAATTCAGTACATTTCTTCTGGAATTTGGTTTTAAATGCAGTATGAGAGACCCATCTCTATTTGTGTTCTCTACCAAAACTGACATTATTCTCCTACTTTTGTATGTAGATGACATGGTTATTACAGGAAATAGCTCAAATAGTCTATCTAAGCTTCTTATCGATCTAAATTCTCAATTTCAAATGGACATGGGTAACCTTCATTACTTTCTAGGCATTTAGGTGCAGTCTAACACAGACGGTTTATTTCTATCACAACAACGCTACGCAGAAGAAATACTCACTGTCGCTGGTATGCGGGATTGTCAGGCTATGCCAACACCTCTCCCACTTCAACTAGACAAGCAAGACCAGAGTGAAGACGCGTTTCCAGAACCCACATACTTCCGCAGCATCGCAGGAAAACTCCAGTACCTAACACTGATGAGACTGGACATTCAATTCTCAGTAAAGTACATATGCCAGAAAATGCACAAGCCACCAATATTGGACTTCAAGCTACTCAAACGAATATTACGCTACATCAAAGGCACAACTACCATGGGAATCACAATGTATAAACAAAGCAACGGAAAGCTTATCACATACAGCGACAACGATTGGGCCGGGTGTCGTGATACTCGGAGATCCATTGGCGGTTTCGTTACTTTTATTGGTAACAATCTGATATCTTGGTCCTCTCGCAAGCATGCAACAGTTTCGAAGAGCTCCACTGAAGCTGAGTATCAGACCATGTCAGAAGCGGCCTCCGAAATTGCATGGATCAGCTTCCTCCTGCGCGAAATCCAAATCCCTCTCCCAGATACACCGATCCTCCATTGCGACAACCTTTCAGCAGTCTATCTCACCGCAAATCCCGCGTTTCACGCTCGTACCAAACATTTCGAGCTTGACCACCACTATGTTCGTGAACGAGTTGCTCTAGGCGCTCTTCTTGTCAAGCACATACCAGCACACGAGCAACTCGCCGATATCTTCACAAAGTCGCTGCCGGTATCATCCTTCTCCACTCTTCGGGTCAAACTCGGCGTTCGCTTCCCTCTTCCGCTGAGTTTGAGGGAGGCTGTACGAACTTCAGGCAAAAATACAGTTGCTTCTCCTTCAGTTACTTCCCCAAAGCATCAGAAATCTCAGCTAATGTCTCTCCAAGTTCCCGTCATTCGTACGAAGAAGACAAGATTTGCAACAGGGCCAAGCGATGCCAAAGGCATTTTAGGCCCAAGGCCAAGTACTCTGAAGCAGATAGAGTCCAAAGAGAGTAGGCCCAAAGAACATGATCAAACCCAACGTGAGCCCAACACAAAACGACGATGCATCATCTCCAACGGTCTTCTTCCCTATTTCCATTTCTGCAACTACAAGACAAAAACAAGGAGAGATGGTCGATTAGCAAGGAAATGGAGCTATGTACGACACCTAAAATCGATCTAGCCAATAAATTCAAACCTCTAGAATTACTAATGAGCTGTCAATAAATGTAGCCCTAATTTTCTTCCTCTATAAAAGTCCTCTGTAACCAGTTTGCCGTTCACTAGTGAAAATAAGATTGAAAAGATAGAAATCTCTTACCTCTACTGTTGCTTCTTCTTCTCTTCTCTCTGTTTTCAAAATCTCTTCAACTTATCCATACTTAACAAAGAAAACATGAAGATTGAAACTCAATTAAGTTTAGTTGATTTTTTATCACTGAGAATTTTGATGTTCTTAGTTTTATTCATTTTGTAGCAATTTGATAACTTATGTTTATGTTTTGATCTTTTATCATGTTTCTTTATGTTGGAATTTTTGTCTTCGAGAATTCTTTGTCTGAACTCGTTGGCTTTTGGGCTATTGTCTTCAAAATATGTTTTTTTTTTGTCAACTCAAAATATGTTGTTATATAAGTTAACTTTTTGCAATAAAAAAACAGTATATTAGTTTTTTTTCCCCGAATAATTAATATAAATAATACGGAAGTTTGAACAATAGCCGAAAAGGAGGGAGCTTACTATACAGAAAAGAAGTCGAAGCCAAAACTAACATTGCCTATAATCAACATTGCCTATAATCAAGCACGATGACTAGGCACACCAAAACCAGCAGAAACAGAGGAAGGCCGCTCATGAAGGAATAGATCCCGCATCCAACGAGGCTCCGACGAAGAGATGTAAGATTGCCTAAATGCTGGATTCCTCACACTTCCAGCTATGAGCCGAGCTCCTTTGTTTGCTGATGGGGCCTCAAAAAGAATAGAGGAGAAGGAGAAACTCCTCAATAATAACAATAGCTCCGATAAGATAGAAGCAAAAGAGGACCACGCTTTTGGCCTTAGAAGAGCGTCTACGATGTCTATAGTATCCGAAGCGAAGATAACATAATCCAAGCGATGACTAATTATGCTTTCAATAGCCCATGCCCAACTCTTAAATTTAGCCTCAATAGAGCTGCTAATGGAAGAGAAGGTGACCCGACTATGCAAAACAACCTTACCAGCTTGATCACGGATGATCCAAGAGGCACCACTGGTTGATGAACTTTTAATCCAATGGTGGCCTATGTTGCATTATACCAGCCCGCCGGAGGGGGAGCCCAATGAACCGATGATGGAGAATTCGGAGGGTGACACGGATTGATATCGACTACATTTGCCGAAAGCCATTGATCTCTATCTTGAATTGCCTTAGAAATCGATTCATTAGCACCAAAAGATCTCCCTTCAATTGAGAGTGTGTTCCTGTTCTTCCAAATCACCCAAGCAATCCAAGGGGAGAGGGATTTTAGATTGGATGTGAGGTTCCTATTGTTATCCATACGAATGATGTAATGAATGTTGACTGCCAGCGAGTGAGGGTGAAATCCATATTCAGACGAGGGAATGTCGGAGAGGGCTCATGTAAGTCGAGATAAAGAGCAGAGAAAGAGAGCGTGATTAATAGATTCACCTTGAAGACCGCAGACCTGACATCTCTGATCTAGATCAAGGCCTCTAGCGTTTAGCCGATCAATGACAGGAAGAGCACCACTTAAAGCTCTCCAGAGGAACATCTTTACTTTTGAAGGAATGGATAATTTCCAAATGAGAGATTTGAGAGGGTTGATAGATGGACGCGCTGATGCTTCATGAACTAACGATTTATGCTTTTCCTCAAACGCTATACGGTAACCAGTTTTAACAGAGTAGCATCCCGATTTGGTCTGAGACCACGAGTAGAAGTCTTCCATGGAAGGTATCGGTTTCGTACGAAGGATGAGCTTAATATATTTGGGGTGAAATAGGTTCCTCAATTTGTTTATGTGCCAGTATCTTCTACCACTGTCTATTAAATCACTCACCATAAGGGTCATGTCAGAAAAGTTCCCCATCATCGTTGGAGGTCTCATCACTGAACATTTAATCCAAGCGTCCGACCAGACAAAGGTGGATGCGCCATCTCCAATGTGACGTTGGAGTCCCTTTTGGAGGAGATCTCTGCCATGTAGACCACTTCTCCAAAAATAGGAAGGGCGAGATCCGATAGCGGCCGAGAGAAAAGAGCCTGATGAGTAGTATCTGCTTCTTATGAACCTACTCATAAGTGAATCTGGACAGTGATAGAGCCGCCAAGCTTGTTTAGCAAGAAGAGCTTGGTTAAAAGAAGTAATTTCCTTGAACCCGAGCCCTCCCATATCTTTGGATAAACACAGCTTTTCCCAACTAACCCAACATATTTTCCTCTTGTTTTGTTGGGAGTTCCACCAAAAATCTCTCATGGCTGAAGTAAGAGCTTTACATGTCGAGAGTGGAAGCTTAAAGCACGACATGGCATAAACGGGCATTGATAGAGCCACAACTTTGAGAAGGACTTCCTTTCCTCCTAGTGATATGTTTCTTGCAAACCAGTTGGATAACCTGTCACGCAAGGAAGTTGTCAAGTACTCGAGAATTTTGGCTTTAGAACCACTAAAACATTCGGGAAGCCCAAGGTATAAGTTGGCTCCACCCTCGTTGTAAACTTGTAGGATCTGTTGGATGGCAATTCGCATTAAAGGCTTAATCTTTTCCCCAAAAGTGATGGAAGATTTCTCCGAGTTTATAACTTGACCCGTAGCTTTGCCGTAGAGTGCAAGTATGTGGTTTAACTCATTAACTTCAGAAAGGGTGGCTTTGCACATCAATAAGCTGTCGTCAGCAAATAGGATGTGAGAAATAGATGGACCTGAAGAATGGAACCGGATCCCGTGGAGGGTGTTCCTTAGCTCTGCTTTGATGAGAAGATGAGTTAAACCTTCGGTGCATAAAGTGAAGAGAAGGGAAGAGAGCGGGTCCCCTTGACGTAAACCTCTTTAAGGAGTGATCAAACCGAAAGGTTATCCATTTATAAGAATCGAATAAGTGACCGAAGAGATACATCTCATAACCCATCCGATCCAACCTTCCTCAAAACCAAGAGCTAGCAAGAGGCGTTTAATGTAGGGCCATTATACTCTATCGAAAGCCTTGGACATGTCCGATTTGAGAGCGAGGAAGTTCGAAGAAATGTTGTTGTTGGTATGGAGCGCATGCACAGCCTCATGAGCAATGGAAATGTTGTCTGAGATGAGCCTTTCGGGAACAAATGCCGTTTGAAAAGGTGATACGATAGCTGGAAGAATAGGCTTTAATCTTGTCACCATAATTTTCAATATAACTTTGGAGATCACCGAGCATAAGTTTATCGGACGGAGGTCTTGCATGAGCGGCGAGTTAGGCTTCTTAGGGATGAGCGATATATGAGTGAACCACCAATCCTTTGGCGAGTAGTTTGTTGTGAAAATTTTTTGAATCTCTTGAACCATGAATTCTCCTACTACTTCCCAATACTACTGGAAAAAGAATCCGGTCATACCGTCGGGTCCGGGAGCACTTGATGATTTAATCTGAAAAACCGCAGTCTCAATTTCCTGACTTGTGATCACCGTTGATAAGGATAGGTTCATTGTCGCTGTAACCTTAGGAGAGAAGTCTTCAAAAAAGGTATTTAGATCAGAGGTACTAGAAGACGAGAATAAGGTCTGAAAGTAATCACTGGCTATATCTCCCTTCGATGCAACAGAAAATCGGTTAATGCCATCTGGTCCAACAAGGGCTTCTATGAAGTTGCTTGAGCGAGAAGATTTAACTGCTGCATGGAAATAGTGCGTGTTTTTGTCGCCGTCCTTAAGCCATTTTTCCCGGCTTTTTTGGCTCCAATAGGATTCTTCCTCTTTGTAAGCATCGTTTATATTGGATTTGAGAACAGAAATCTTTGAGGGGGCTGGGAAGGGTGAGGATTGCTCATGCTCAAGTTCGTTGTACAGTCTCATAAGCTTCTCCTTAGAGTTAACTTGGTTTTGCTTTTTCCAACGGCTTAGGGAGCGACGACATTGAGCAATTCTTCCCGAGAAAGAGTTGGGACCTGATAGCCAAGCCTCTAAAATAGTCTCGCGGACTTGCGGTTTTCCAAAGAGGCGCTTGTCAAATCGAAAAGAGCCTCTGTATGATTCTCTAAAGTCAGCCAAGGATATCAAAATCGGACGATGGTCCGAGCCTCTTTTCTCTAAGAAGGTTTGACTCGCGTTGGGGAAAGCAGCAAACCAGGAAGGGTTACCAAAACAGCGGTCAAGCTTACTTTGAACCCAAAGATCATTTCGCCTGCCTCCCCAAGTAAACGAATTACCAACAAAACAAGGTTCAGAAAGGGAACATGCCTCTAACATGTTAAGGAATGGAATGAACGAGGCTTCTGATCTCGTTATCCCACCAGTTGATTCCCCATTGTGCATTATGTCATTGAAATCGCCCATAAGACACCATTTCGCTTCCCTTTGGATGCCGATACGAGTAATTCGTCCCCAAAAAAAAGGTCTGTTACTACGAACAGGATCACCATAAATACACGAGAGATAAAAAGAAAGAGATCCGATATAAACATAACAGTCGATTAAGTTCTTATTAGCCTGAAGAACCTCGACCTTTACAGACTTCTTCCAAAAAAGAGCAAGACCCCCACTTCTACCGAAAGGATCAACCGTATATACATAATCATAACCCAACCAAACTTGAATATCTACAATGACATTTCTACAATTCTTCGTCTCCATTAAGAACAAGATATCGGGAAACAAAAGTTGACGAAACTCCCGAAGTCTTTGAATTGTCAAGCCATGGTCGCCACCCACACCTTGACAATTCCAAGAGAGTAGACTCATTCGATTAGAGGCCCTCCCTCATCGGGAGCAACCTCAAGGGCTTGTTTCTTTGCCTTGCGTTCCTCTAGTACTTCACGGAGATCAAACTTCCTTTTTTGGTGGGATGTCATTAGGGGGGAAGAGCACAAGACCCTTGTTCGATTTCCTTCTTGAAGGTTGGATGCTTTCTTCCTTGAGATCTTTGATGGCTTCTGACGCTTGAAATGAGAGACCCCGGAAGAGCTGGCTGAGGCCATAACAAAGTTCATGTCCTTCGGCCCCTCGCTATCAGCAAGGTAGTAATCTGATGAGATTGACCTTGACCTGGGTGGAGCTGGTATTTGAAGCTGATTGACTGGTAGTGGATTAGAATAACTTTTTTGAGAATCGAAGCAGAAAATAGGTCATTTCCCCATGAGAAGATCAGTTGTGACTCGAGGAGGGGATTCTCGGCGCAGGACCATTTTCTCAGTGAGGTGGTCTTTCGTTGAGGCTTCAACAGAGTCTCTTACCTTGGCTATTCGAACACTTAGATCCTCAGCATTATCCGTAGTAAGATACCTCCTCATTTCCTCTAGGATTACCGGAGCTATCTTGGGTCTTCCGTCATGAGGGTTGATACCGACTTGTTTCTCGGACAGAACACCAGAAGCGGATCTCCTTCCTTAAGCATGGTAGGTTTCTTGGCCGGTTTATTTGGAGCAGAACTTAGAAGTAAAGGGCATCTTGTTTGTTCATGAGAAAGCCTTTGGCAATGGTGACACCTTTTGCGCACTCTTTCATAGAAAAAGAAGACTTCAGCAGTTCCTCCTTTTGGGAGATTTATGATTTTAGACTTCCGAAGTGGCCTAGCAACGTCAAACTTGATGAGAACACGAACAAAATCCAGATGTTGAGCTTTGCTTTCATCCAGGGCAACACACTTGACATGACCAATAAGCTCACCCAAGCCGAAATAGCTCTAACATTATAGTGGTTTACCGGAATGTTACGGATTTGGACCCATATGTCAGCGAATTGAAGGTATGTCTCGGGAGGGTTTAGTTCCCAACGCTCCATGACCAAGCCCCAGTCGTTATAGATTTGAAAGCCTCTGTCCAGAACGTCCTTCAAATCATGTTCCTCGTCGAACAAGAACTGGAAGCGTTCCGGAGACAAAGCTACTCCTCTGGTTTTCCCAACTTTTTGCCACATTCTTGGGAGATTTCTTATAAGTTGTGAGATGCGCTGAGATTCTGGATTTAAGATACGACCGATGATACTAAGCTTGTTCCTTTCGTTAGAATAGTATTGAGGAAGATCCGGCATGTTAAAGGGAACGTCTTCCTCTTCGAGTGACATAGCCATCATTGCAAGATCGTTAGCGATTGACATGGAGTAGAGAGAAGATGATACTTGAAAGATTAAGAGAGGAATGAAAGGGAGGAGATTGCCAGAGGGGAAGAGGATGGAAATCCAATAGATCAAGAGAAGGAAATAGATGAAGAGAAAGGAACGTGAAGAACATAAGAGATTTGAGCTACAGAAATAGCCAAAATATCTTAAAGAATAGTGTAAGAGCCAATTATCACCACATGTTAAACCCTCTAGATGAACTAGAAGATACTAAGCCCAAAAAAGGGAAAATTCAGCTCCATGATCTCATATGAGTATAGAACTATATCCAATGAAACAGTATATTAGTTAGGAGCCATATTAGTTAATGGGAAGGAAATAGTGACCTAAAACAGATCAGGAGTTAATGGGCTTTTAGTCATTGACCCACATAGTATCAAAAGACAGCAACGAGAGACAGTAAAGCATTAGAAATACAAACACGTGAACTCACATGTTCAATTAATTTTGCACAGCATTAAAATTGGTCTCTAGAGTTAAGTGGACTGTTTCAGATACACCCACATGGATTCTGTTCTCAAATATATCCTATGTTATATAAATAATTGATTACAAAATTCAACTCCAAGCATCGTTAACATGTAATTTTAAATATTTAAACAGCTATACCAGTAACTTGGAGTTCATCTATGTTTATGTTCAGATCTAGTCGAAAATTTGGATACTATTTTGCACCATTTATAAATAAAAACTGAGTAACATAACACTGATTTATCAATTTGTAATTTCTTTCAGTTTATCCAAGAAAATACTACAAAAAAACAAGTCTTACTACACCATCGGATAATTATCGTTTCACGGCAGCCGATTTTGCCCAAAAATATTTATCGGTAC
>OVAO01002591.1:0-11269 GCA_900406285.1 Biscutella auriculata
GTCGATTACACATTTTACACAAATATGCCTTCAAATATCACAAATATTATGAGCAATAGAATCCGAGTACGGGATAATGCAATACACCATCAATTGAAAGCAGATTTGGTTGAGAATATTTGGATTAAGTTCGGCACGAATGATGGCTAGAATCAACCGTTTTTACTCTGTTTAATATGAACTTCTTTTTAATAATATGTTTTCTATTTGCATTTGTAAATTATTTATTTGTTATATTCCATCCTTTTTTGGTTAAGTTTTAAGTTTTTCTAAATAATTACATTTTATTTCTAATTTTATTATTTTAACAATATTTTTATTTTAAAAATATTATTATTTTAATGTTAAGAACCCCATTAAGAACCCCTCCCATTGGACCCCTCTTTTTAATCTTCAATTACAAAAGTTCTTATACAAATCCTTCCCAATATAATTCATTTATTTATTCTTAAGAACCTTCCTTAAGCACCCCATTGGAGGTGCTCTAAGGATCAACTCCTTCTTGACTCATTTTTTTAAATTTTCTGCTTTTCTTTCAAACTTAGAATAATTTTAAAAAAACTTGATTTCAATTGGATATCCAAGATCCGACCCGGTTAACATTAATTAGATCCATAAATAACAGAACTTTTAATGGTCTTTTAGTCTTTTACTTTATTTTAGAATTAAAAAAAATACAAAAAGAAAAATGAATAAAGAGAGATGTATTCCAACATAAATTTAAATGTTATAAATGTTTTCCAGCACTTCGTCGAGTTTAAATTGGTTTTGGAAATCATAATCGGCATGGTGATGTGCGAACCGTTTAATAGTTCACACTGGCGCGCTTTTGCCTATTATCGGAAACTCTTGTATCCATCGCACGATTTTTCAAATTCTCATCTGTGGAAGCGAAAATGGAAGACGACGGGGGAGAGAAATCGAGCTTCGTCGCTGGCCTAATTGAGAACAGAGCCAAAGAGGTAGGCACTATTTCTGCATTGCGCGGTCTTGGCAGGACTACGATTCGATTTGTGCTCTCTTAGAGTCTCTTTTTTGCAACTGCGGTTTCCAAGACCGATGCCATATCTCAGACGGTTTTGTTCGCAAAGTATTTTGATGGTGATGGATGATTCTATCCTTGATTTTTTTGTTCAGGTTGGAATGGCTGCTTTTGACCTAAGGTCGGCTTCACTGCATCTATCTCAGTACATAGAGACAAGCAGCTCATACCAAAACACGAAGACGCTGTTGCGATTCTATGATCCTTCTGTGATAATTGTTCCTCCTAACAAACTGGCAGCCGATGGTATGGTTGGGGTATCAGAACTGGTGGACAGATGTTATAGCACCGTTAGGAAGGTGAAATTTCCCCCCCCCCCCCCNATGAATGCGTATGTTTTAGCTATAGCAGAATCAATTAGCTGATGTTATCTTGCCGTCTTGCAGGTCATCTTTGCTCGTGCCTGTTTTGATGACACCAAGGTTGATCCAGGAACCTCTTATCGTACAAATATCCATCGGCCTTTGTAGTCATATATTTCTAAATGGTATGCATTGTTGGTTATATGTTTCAGGGTGCTGTGCTAATTCAAAACCTGGCTGCAGAAGAACCTGTGACGCTTGGTTTAGACACTTACTATAAGCAGCATTATCTCTCATTAGCTGCTGCTGCAGCCACAATCAAATGGTGTCTATATCCTGAACTTTGTGCTTTAACACATTACAGTTTGTGTTTTTCTGAAATACTGAGTTTTGTTTATGTTTTGAGCAGGATAGAGGCGGAAAAGGGTGTGATAGTCACCAACCACTCACTGACTGTATGCGTTTGGCTATGTACATTACTTAAATACCTCGTTGTTAAAGTTGTATATGCAGTAATGCCAAAATTTCTTTGAAAATGAGTCATTCTTTGTTTTCGTTTTTGGGTATTAGTCTGTTTTTTTTTCCGTTCCAAACTTTGGTTTGTTGCTGGAGGGTGCTGATGGCATATATTTACTGTGCTGGCAATGTGCAGGTAACTTTTAATGGATCGTTTGATCACGTGAATATTGATGCAACTAGGTACGACCTTGATACTTTTTTTTTTTGGGTACGACCTTGATACTATTTCATGTTCATAGTCTATTAAGTTATAGAGGATTTTAGCATCAAAACTATAAATTGTTATGTTTTACTGTTTCCTTGATTTGATGATAGTGTTGAGAATCTGGAAATAATCGATCCATTCCATAATGCTCTATTGGGCACTAGCAACAAAAAGAGGAGTTTATTCCAGATGTTCAAGACAACAAAAACAATTGGCGGGTATCTGGAAAAGCTTTTTTTGACTTAAAATTACTAATAGAGACCTCTTTGTCTCCTGTAAAAAATATCACATGAGTTTTGCATTTCCGCATTCTTATTGTAACTATTTCATGCATGATATGTTGGTCAGGACTAGGCTTCTTCGTGCCAATTTGTTGCAGCCTCTGAAAGATATTGAAACTATTAACACCCGCCTGGACTGCCTGGTTAGTTTAGCTATGGGTGTCACATCATTCAATTTCAGTTATGTGCTAGTGTTAATATGAGATTGATCATTGTGCAGCTACAGGAAATTTTCCATTGTATGATAATGCATTAATTGTAAAGCAAAATTCCTCGTGTTATTACAGGATGAGTTGATGAACAATGAACATCTATTCTTTGGGCTTTCACAGGTTTTACGTAAATTTCCAAAAGAGACTGGTAAGTAATTAACACAAAAGAAAGTGGGAAGATTCTGAACTTTTGTCTTTGCATTTAATATGTTGAGCTCGGTTCTTCTCTTAATCACATTTTCTCACTCAAGAGGTTCCTGTCCACAACTTTCAGATCGAGTTCTTTGTCATTTCTGCTTCAAGCCAAAGAAAGTCACAGAAGCGGTCTTAGGTTTTGATAATACTAGAAGGAGCCAAAACATGATTTCAAGCATCATCTTACTTAAGACTGCATTGGACGCTTTGCCTCTACTTGCTAAGGTGTTTTTCTTTCTCATCCTTTTTGGTTTTATTTTTTGCTTGATTTGGCAACTATATCTATGACCTACCCCTAACCTTAGTAGCACACTGTCCCATATAAAAACGCAGGTTTTAAAGGACGCAAAGTGTTTTCTCCTTGCCAATATATACAAGTCTGTGTGTGAAGAGGATAGATATGCTTTGATCAGAAAAAAGTACGGTACTAGTGGATCTGGCTATTAGATTTTACCTGTGAATTTCGTTTCTGGTTGTCTTTTATTCACCTCCTTCAACGTTTCTAAAACTAAGAGTTTCGAAATAACTAGAGTCTTTATCCACTTTTTGTTTCAGAATCGGGGAAGTTATTGATGATGATGTTCTCCATGCACGGGTTCCTTTTGTTGCCCGCACACAACAGTGTTTTGCTTTAAAAGCCGGAATTGATGGATTTTTGGATATTGCAAGGAGAACCTTCTGTGATAGTAGTGAAGGTGAACCAAGAATGTTCTTGATTTTGTATTATCACCAATTTTGCCTTTTAGAAATCTGTTCTTAAAATCTAAAATCTCGTAAACTTTGACAGCAATACATAACCTGGCTAGCAAGTATCGGGAGGAATTCAACTTGCCAAATCTAAAGCTCCCTTTCAACAACAGGCAGGGATTCTATTTCAGAATTCTCCAGAAGGAAGTTCAGGGAAAACTTCCAAGCAAATTCACTCAGGTCAAAAACGCCAGTACACTGGAAGATTTCTATCTATATATGGTTTTCCTGACTTTATTTTTCTTGTACATGATATTTAATCCAGGTTGTAAAACATGGGAAAAACATTCATTTTTCGAGTCTGGAACTGGCTTCTGTAAGTTTACTCATGAAATATCAGATGTCTAGTTCCCATGTGTGATTCTCTTGGTGCTTAATCATTCTTACCTGTTCAAGAAGTAGTATAGTTGAGGCTCACTCTACATCTATCTATAAATTTTTTCTTATTTACTGCAAATGATATTAAATGAACAAAACTCCCCTCCCAAGGTTATCCAGCGAAAACTTGAAACACCTTGGATATTTTTTGTAGAAGAATGAGCCCTTTAAATCTGGCACCAATAGGTGCTATGTTCATTATTCAGAAACCTAGACACAATGTTGCATTAATATCTGGCGAACATTGTTCTATTGTGCAGTTGAATGTCAGGAACAAGTCTGCCGCTGGAGAGTGCTACATTCGAACAGAAACATGCCTGGAAGGTTGATAATTGCACATTACTCCCAACTATATGTAATAAAAGGATTTATCATATTTCTATCAGGCTTGGTTCGTTTTTGCCATTACTTGAAACGTTTGCCAATGCATGCAGCATTAATGGATGCTATAAGGGAGAATATCTCTTCACTCACACTCCTAGCAGAAGTCTTATGTCTCCTAGATATGATTGTTAATTCATTTGCTCATACAATATCCACTAAACCAGTGGATAGATATTCTAGACCTGAACTAACAGGTAGCTGACTCTCTCACTACTGTCCCTCTAATACCTACCATCGCATCTTCACATATCATTAGTTCTAAAGAATTCTTGAACTTTTAACGGACGCACATAATAGAATGCATAATATCTTTTATACACTGCACCTTAAGTGAAATGACTGGTCAACGTTTTGTGTGGAATTTGCCTTTCTATATATTGTTTGGCAGATAGTGGCCCACTGGCAATTGATGCTGGAAGGCATCCCATCCTAGAAAGCATACACAACGACTTCGTTGTAAGTTTTTTGTGATACTACCATTCCTAAATATGTTCTGAGAAATAATCTTGGTGGCTAAGTCTGAAGGAAAGTATATGATTTTCTTTTTTTCACTAACATTTAGCATCCAAGCAATCTGAGAAGTTGCATATCCTTGTGTTCTGCAGTTTTCGATAAAATTGGGCCCTGTGCACTCTTGGTCAACTCACAAATTTTCTCTTTTGCAGCCTAATAGTATCTTCATGTCAGAAGCAGCCAACATGTTGGTAGTTATGGGTCCAAACATGTAGGCGAACTCTTGCTTTACTTGTTGATCAGCTGTCCAGCATATCCTGAAATCAGCTCATGTTTGTATTTGCATGCCATATCTCAAGGAGCGGAAAGAGCACATATCTCCAACAAGTATGCTTAGTAGTCATTCTTGCTCAGATTGGCTGCTACGTCCCGGCTCGCTTTGCAACTATAAGGGTGGTTGACCGCATTTTTACAAGAATGGGAACAATGGATAGCCTTGAGTCAAATTCAAGCACGGTAATCGCTTAAAATCTCGCTCTGGCATTCTCCCATATTGATAGATTGTCATTATCAATATGATAATTTCGAGGATTTGGCCTGTTGATGAATCCCAACTGTTTTGATATCACAAGGAGAGAAATTTACATGCAGAGAACTGATACCACAATTCTCATTGCTCACTTGTCGCAGTTTATGACAGAGATGAGAGAGACTGCTTTCATAATGCAGAATGTCTCCAACAGGTAGATTTTGTGAAAGCATTGACACAAAGGAACCATCCCCCTCAGTTTCTAATTAACCCCTCAAAATGTAGGAGTTTGATAGTCATGGATGAACTTGGGAGGGCGACATCTTCCTCGGACGGGTTAGCAATGGCATGGAGCTGCTGCGAGTATCTCTTATCGCTCAAAGCGTAAGCTATTAACTGAGTTTTTTCCACCCCCAAAGGTTCTTATTAAGTAAATGCAAATGTGCTTTTGGTGGCTATTAACTTTTCAGGTACACAGTATTTGCAACCCATATGGACAGTCTCGCTGAGTTAGCAACCATCTACCCAAATGTCAAGGTTCTTCACTTTTATGTAGACATCAGAGACAACCGCTTAGACTTCAAGGTTTTGTCTGCTTTCCTCTCGTGTGGATTCAAGGTTTTAGCTACTGCTGCTAAATGTAACATTTTCTTGGCAGTTTCAACTGCGAGTTGGAAGCCTACAAGTTCCACACTATGGCCTGTTGTTAGCCGAAGTGGCTGGTCTACCTAATACAGTGATTGAAACAGCTAGGGCCATAACCTCAAGGATCACAGACAAGGTACCATAAAGTTACAGCACAACAGTTGAGCTCTTCTGTCTTCCGAGTTGTCATGTTTCATGATGAATGTTTGGGCAGGAAAAGAAAAGAATAGAGCTAAATTGTGGTACGCACCACGAAATGCATCGGATCTACAGAGTCGCTCAGAGGTTGATATGCTTGAAATACTCGAGCCAGACCGAAGACTCAATCCGCCAAGCTCTCCAAAATCTAAAGGACAGTTTTATCGAAGGAAGGCTCTAAACAGAAACCCCAAACTACCTTGGATATATTGCTGTAAAAAGCCTCCAACTAACATATGCAAAGATGACTTTCTAACTTTGGAATCATGCTTTCCACTGCCCACACAAAAACTAAGAAATTTGATCCTAATGCCACCTATACCATTGTTACCTCCTAGTTACTATCACATTTTTAAATTGGTTCTTCAGTAATATTCGCGTTTGTTATTCAATTGAAGTAGTACATCGTATCAATTTGTTTACATTCAGAAATTATATACAACTATAATCTTAACGTAAAAGCAAAATCAGGATCAATATTAACCAACAAACATATCTTTATGACGTTTCCCATCTCAATGTAATTCTAGAACTCCAAACACACAAATCCACAGTGGATGTACCACTTAGAACGAAAAAAAACCTAACTTTTCACTGGAGAATAACGTTTTTGATCTTCCAGATAGCCCTTCGAGATCGGTTCTATGTGGTTTCTATGACCCTTTCCACGAAGGCCACGATTCTTCTTTCCTTCTTAGTTGAGGACTCTAAGTTCCCTATGATTGTGCACCGGGTTGCAGATCCAGTTGATCCTTGGATCATTTCTGACAGTATTGTGTGCAGGATCCACTATGATAATTTCATAATATTTGTAGGTAGAGTCCTAACTATATCAGAGAAACACTCCATAAATAAACAAAACCCACAATAACATATGACTAATTAATAGTATCAACTAAAGAGAACTATCATATTATCAGACATCATATGATTATGCTCGAATTAATAGTAAGTACACCAATAAGAGAGTGTATAGTGGTGCTTACCTCATTGAGCCAGTAAGAGTTAACAGACTAGGAGGCCACCCAATTTGTGACCAGCACGTTTCTCAGCTACGCTGGAACTTGAGTTGGGTCACTCAGTGGTTAGTAGGTTTACCGTACACAATACACTTGGGAACAAGCCTCTGGCGACCACCAAGTCTGCAAGAACACAGTAGACAACGATCCCACAAGGAACAAAGAGATTTAAGTAACACAAGACTTATTGATCGAAAATATTCGTTAAAAAGGAATTATTTATCCATGAATTAGGAAAATGTATCAATCTTAGACAAGAACAGAGTCCACAAAAGAAAAAAAGAGCTGTTCGGTCAGAAGATGGAATTGATGTTGCTGGTTTCAGGAAGTATTCTATCAGAATGACGTAGACATGTGTCCTTGAAAGGAGAATGCCTACGCGTCAAGACACCGCTTGACCAGCAATTTCTCATTAACGGATATCAAGACAATAACCTAAACTATAGACAATTTTATAATCAATAAAACAAAAAGGAAGAAATTAAAAAAAAAAAAAAAAAAAACCTGCTTGGCNACCTGCTTGGCCTTGTAGCCGAGACGAGGGACGAGTGGGGCGAACAGGACAAACGATGGAAGGCTGCTGGCGATATCTCTGTATAAACCTCATCACATCCGACTGCTTCTTCCTCCATAGCTCCCACACGTACTTGTACGCATCTGTCGTTAACAATCCCATTTCTTTTCTTCTTAACTAACTTCGCTCACATACACAACCAAACACATCGGAGAAATGGCAGTGAGACATACACATTGCGATTTCCGGCGTCGGAGTCACTTCTTTCAGCAAACTAGGTTTCTGTTTTTATATAAATGGATCCGTGTGGGGAGTTAGGGTTTCACTCAGATTGAGAATCATTTACACATCTAATGGGCCTTACCTTTTGTTGGGCCTTTACTACAACCCCATTATGTTATTTAAAGTTAATTTTAGGGCCCACGAGATATGAATGAAATAAAATAAAATACGTAAGTACTAGCCGTAGGTGACAGACAAAAAACGGTTACTGATTGATTGAGAGACGACTCTGCTCTGCACAAACCCTAGAGTTCGTCGATATCCATCGGTTTCTTCTAGATTCTTTTATTACTCCGGCAGAACTCACGAGATCTTCTGCAATCCAATCTCATCACCGCGAATTATCCCTTGGTTTCGGTTCTGTTTTTTCTAGTCGGAGCTTGGAGTTGCCTGGATTGAAGTCACTCCTGTCAGATTTCTTGTCGCGGCTCACGTGAAGATTCTTTCGGATGTATCAAGATATCATTAGCGTAGCTAAGAATCTTCCCTGCGACTAATTCGATTCGATTGAACACAGACGTTCGTGAGCTTGTGGGATATTCTCCTTGATCTTGTATTTTTCAAGCCTTTATGGATGCGCGTGAGAGGTTTCTCTGTTGAATTATTTGAAGTCGAATCAGAGAAGTAAAGAAGCATATGAGTTTTGTATTGTAGTGATTTTTGTTTTGGGAGTCAATTTCTGGCCTCCTTTTTTCTTTTCTTTTTACGGAAAGGCATAGATTGGGTTTTCGAAACAATAGATTCTCGTGTATTTGTTTCTTAATCTTCTTGTTAAACTAGTAGTAATACATATATGTATTTATTTATTATCAGATAAATCCAATGACAATTTTTTACAAGTTTAAGAATGCGAGGGATTATGATACCATCTCCATGGATGGTCCTCTTATATCAGTTGGTTTTCTCAAAAAAAACATTTACGAAGCAATGCATTTGGGAGGACGTCGTAGTGACCTTGACCTTGTCATCTCTAACGCTCGAACTAAAGAAGGTTTGTGTTCTTCTTTATGTTGTAGTTCTACTATTCACCACCTATTGTGTTTTGTAGTTTTTACTTGGTTAGAATCTGGCCTTTTCTTAATCAATATCAGTTATCAAACTATTTAGGTTTAGAGTATCAGCTGTATATCTATCTGGCCTTTACTTGCGTTTTTCAAACTTGGTATGGTTTGTTGCTCATCTTTTACTAATCTCTGTTGTGCTGCTTCAGTACAGCCTGTGATGTGCCTGGTACTTGTTAGTTGAATGGTAAAATCAAAATACTTGAATCTATAGTGATGACCATCAATCAAATTTTGTATACTGTATTTTCTTTGAGTTGAATTTGATTACTTCTGAGGTTAGACATTTTTGTTGCTTGTGATTGCGATCGGGAATCAGTAGAAAGTGTTGAGCAGAATTTGATTGCTGATAATTCCTAAGAACTATCAACCATGGTATTTTCTGCTGATACAGATGCAATCTCTGACCTTCAGATATATTTTCTTTTCTGCAATTTCAGATTATCTTGATGAAGCAATGTTAATCCCAAAGAATACTTCAGTCCTAATTCGTTGGGTCCCTAGACACCCTCGCATCAGAACTATTACCCAACAAGAGTATTTCTCAAGATTTATAATTATAATTTTTGTTTTCTCAAATTTTTGGCTCTATGAAATATTTAGAACACAGTACAAGCTGGATTCCGTTATTAATCATGCAAGTGATTTGAATATCTACATTTCGCAGGCCGCCAAGAGTCGAGGAGAAAGTGGAAAATGTTCAGACTGCTGATGCATTGGCGGTGAGTTGTTTAAATTTTGTTTATTGCTTTCTGTTGGATTATTGCTTTCTGTTGGAATTGAGTTCTACGGAAAGTATTAATTCAGTCTTTAATCTATGTTTTAGGCTGAAGGTGAGTGGGAATGATTTGTATTCAGTTCCTGATGTCCCAGCCCTCCATTGTAGACTTGCAGTAACTTATGTTCTGATCATCCTTCCCCAGCCGATGAAGAAACCAAACTTAAGGCATTAATTGACACTCCAGCATTAGACTGCCAGAAGTAAGTAGTCTTTTTTAACTGATGAACTTAGACTGTTCCTTATTGTTTTTTCTTTCGAATAGTTTTGGCCCAGGCAGAGATTACGGATTGGGTATGGCTGGAATGATGGGTGGACGTTATTTTGGTAATTATATTTTCCCCATATGTTGAAGGAATTGACGAATCTATCGTTATTGTTGTCCGTATATTCTGCTTACTCTTTCACTGAAATGTAAGCTAGTGAGACTGATTATGCTTGTTTGAGTAGGAATAGAAAGGAAAACGCCGTATGCAGGCTATATATGTCATCGTTGCAATGTTCCTGGTATGTCGGGTTTGGACAATCTTTTTTTGTTGAATTTGTTTTTAATGTTGTCTCAAGTGTGTATGGTTATTGCCTAAGAAAAAAAAACTGTGTTACAAGCATTTGTTTCTGCCTCAGGACATTTTACTCAGCACTGCCCCACAAACGGCGATCCTAGCTATAACGTCAAACCACATATTGGTATCCCCAACCCCATGCTGATGGGGACCCCAGATGTCACTTCTTCCTTGCCAAATGGCGCAAATGCGTACGTTGATGCTGACGCTGAATCTAACATGGTACCTTTTCACATAACTCNAGAAAAAAAAACTGTGTTACAAGCATTTGTTTCTGCCTCAGGACATTTTAGTCAGCACTGCCCCACAAACGGCGATCCTAGCTATAACGTCAAACCACATATTGGTATCCCCAACTCCATGCTGATGGGGACCCCAGATGTCACTTCTTCCTTGCCAAATGGTGCAAATGCGTACGTTGATGCTGACGCTGAATCTAACATGGTACCTTTTCACATAACTCATTGCGTCAATTAAACTAATTCAGGGATGCCTTTGAGAGAGAAATGGAGGGATTACCATCAACAACCCGTATCTTGGAGTCTAGTAACAGTAGTGCTGAGATAGCTGGCAGTAGATTTCAAGTCGAAGGTGCTTCATTCTCTAATGTGTTAATCTAGTAGCTTTTTTTTCCTATTATGTTGAGGGGTACTTAAGAGATTGTTCGTCTTTGTTATCCGTTTCAGACATGCCAATGGGCCCAGGTCCCAGTAGTCAGTACTTCAATGGTGTGCAACCCGGCTTCAACGACGCTCAACCTGGCTTTCATTATGGTTCTCATGCGTTTAGGGCCCCATTTCCTGGTGTCGTACCTCCGTTTTTTGGCTATGGAATACCCCCCATGGACATGTCGTTTAGCAGTGTGATGCATCCATATTCTTTTGCTGCACAGGGCTTTGGTTTCCCTAATAATATACCACCACCTCATAGGTATACTCAGAAGCGAGTTCATATATGCTTGA
>OVAO01002592.1:0-12511 GCA_900406285.1 Biscutella auriculata
GATTCTCAAACAAGTACTCCTTCGAGTACAATGGAAAGAAAATCACCCTTGTCCCAACGACTCCTCAAGAGGTAGCTCAAGATCAACTCCACCTCCGAAAGAAAGATGAAACCGTGTCATCTAAGCCATCTAACTTCCTCATCAACCGAAGTGTAGTAAGAAAATCTCTTCACCACAAGCAAATTGTTTTATTAATGGTGTATAAAGAGACTCTTGCTACTGTGACTAACCCCAGACCGGAGCTTCCGAGTGTCATTCGTGATCTTTTGTATCAGTTTATTGATGTCTTTCCCGGAGAGGACACTCATGGCTTGCCACCAAAGAGGGTAATTGAGCATCAAATTGATTTTGTGCCCATTATCCCGGAGGTATTCTCTTTTATCAAGTCTTGATGCTAGATTGTTAGGATTTGAGCACTTAAAGGAACTATATGCTAATGATCCTGACTTCCATCATGTCTATGCCAAATGCTCAATACACGCCTTAGACCATTACTACATCCTTGATGGCTACTTGTTCTTTAAAAATAGATTGTGTATTCCTCACGGGTCTTTAAGAGTTTTGCTAGTCAGGAAAGCACATAGTCGTGGATTAATGGCTCATTTTGGTATCAACAAGACGATGCAAGTTGCACAATATCATTTCTTTTGGCCTCACATGCGGAAGGACGTGGAGAAAGTGTGCTCACAATACGTGAAATGCAAACAGGCCAAAGCTACAGCTAGGCCTCTCGGTTTGTATACCCCACTCCCTATTGCATCTCACCCATGGCAAGATATATCTATGGATTTTGTCTTAGGATTGCCTCGGACTAAATATGGTCATGATTCAGTCTTTGTTGTGGTAGATAGATTTTCCAAAATGGCGCATTTCATACCTTGTCATAAAACGTATGATGCAACTCATATAGCTAACTTGTTCTTTAAAGAATTTGTCAAGTTGCATGGAATGCCTAGAACCATTGTTTCGGATAGAGATAGCAAAATTTTGAGCCTTTTTTGGAAAACCTTGTGGAGTAGACTTGGTACTAAATTGTTGTTCCCCACTACTTGTCATCCTCAAACGGATGGGCAAACTGAAGTAGTCAATAGGACTATGGCAATGCTTCTTAGGGATTTAATTAAGAAGAATTTGAAAACTTGGGAAGATGTCTTGCCTCATGCGGAATTTGCTTATAATATTGCCACGCATTCTTCTACTAAGTTTTGCCCTTTTGAGGTTGTTTATGGTTATGTGTCTCTTATCCCATTGGATTTGATTCCTTTTCCTTTGAGTGAAAGTATAAGTGTAGGTGCTAAGAAAAAGGCCGAACAAATGCAAGCTCTATATGCGGAAGTAAAAGCCAACATAGAAGCAAAGACGGAGTATTATGCTAGACAAGCCAACAAGCGGCGTAAGGCACAATCCTTTCAAGAAGAAGATTGGGTTTGGATTCACTTAAGAAAGGATCGGTTTCCGGAGGAGAGAAATTCCACGCTCAAGCCATGGATTGATGGCCCTTTTGAAATCATCAAAAAGATGAATGACAACGCCTATCAACTTGACCTCCAAGGTAAGTGTACTGTGAGCCATAGCTTCAACACTGCTGATTTGATCTCTTGTGATGTAGGCCACACGGATTTGAGGTCAAATCTTCTTCAAGAGGGAGGGGATGATGTATGCTCGAGAGTGGATATGGCCATTGGAGGAAGGATGAAAAACGGGCCATCTTTTACCTCCTCTCGTCTCCTCCATCTATCTAAGTCGAATCAAGGGGTCTTAAGGGTACTCTTTTCCCTCAATGAGTTTTGTCCCATGTGGTCTTCTCATTGAGGTTTTGATGAAGGCATTGCACTAGACCTCATGATCGCGCCAAAGGGACTTTTCAAACGACCTTATGACCGTTGGAGACTTCTCTTTGGTTCTATCTTAAACTCAGCGTTTTATGCTTTCCCTTTTATGGGTTTTCTTCCTTTTCAAGTTTTCTATTTAAAGACCTTGTAGCCGTTTTTGGTATTTCAACTTTCAAGCTAATATTTCCCTTAATGATATTTGTTGAGAGTTCTCTAAGGATGTGGTATTTGTTGAGAATAAAATATTAATATGTTTTTCTTTTCCAAAATTGCATATATGTAAACAATAAAATATAGTCCCAGAAACAGAGTAAGATGATCCAAATATTCTTCACTCTTTGGTTGCATCTAAAGACCATGGACGAAGAAAGCTAAAAGTCAAGTCTGGAGAAATAATCTTTCATGCTTCTTGATCCCTTCTCCTCTGATCCTTCTCCGTCTTTCGACTCCATCCCTCAACCATTCTATCAAATCTCCAAATCAATCTTCTCTTGTTCCGACGCAATAACATCAATAACATCATAAACCTCTTCCTTCAGTGCAATAGCAAGAACGGGAAAATTCTTTCTTCGATGCACCACCTCCAAAGACAGTGACCACCACCACCGACCGCGTCGGTGAACACACCGGAGGTGTTAATAGAACGGAAAGAAGAGATAAAGAGACAAAAGCAAGACGAAGAAGGTTTGCACGTTCCCAAATCACTGCTCCATTGTCAAAAGCCGTCTCTGCGGATAACCTCGAAGAAGCAAACAAGCTTCTCCTCGAGATCCCTCAACTCTCCACTCCTTACGGTGACTTAATGCTTAGAGTAGCCGCTTACTTCTCGTAAGCTATGTCAACGAGATTACTTAACTCGGATCTCGGGATTTAGGCGGCGTTGCCTTCATGGTTGATGCCTCATACGTATAGCCTGAAAATAGTCTTTATAGCCGACGATTATCTGTCACCGATATATCTGCAAAGTTTTGTATCAAAATGGTGATATGGAACAAACCTTGAAGAGACTTCTTCTCATCAGAGAGTTGTGTTATGAATAATGTAGATAACCGTTGTTGCTATCAATATGGGACTCCTCCCGCAGTGGATATGTGTGTGAATAACCACAAACTGAATAATACACGAAACAGAAAGATAAGACAAATATGGCTAATGATTTAACCTTATACGAACTCTTTTGACAATTGCTCTATCATCAGGAACTCTTCCTTATGTCAACATAAAAGAGAAGCCTAGTTGATCTCAAAATACAAATATCATAACAATGATATTTGCCGTTTTCATGTATTTCCAATGTATAGAAAAAGTAGACTTTTTTTACCCTAAGATGGGGAACCATTTCTACTGCTTCTCCAACAGTTACATGACAAAGATTGCCAAGAAAACAACGTTGTTCAACAAAGACCAAAGCAATGGTTTAGGTCTGCCTGAAAACAACTTATTAATGACAAAAGATAAATAAAAAATCTTATCTCAACTCATATAGGTCTTTAGAATAAAGATGCAAGAATGTCAATGCCACCATTGGTTAATACTATGAAAAAACTAATACTGCAAGAGGACTCTTTCTCTTGAACTTGTCTAACAATATCTTGATTTTTGTAGCGACTGAATCACTTCACATATGGAATGGACTTTTCAAACACTCAACAAGTAGAAGTCATAACTTATATAAAAGTACGCCATAATTAATGATTTTGGCAAGGCTCTCTTATTTTGATTGCTAATTTGTAGTGATTCGAAAGGAAAAATTAATACTTACAGATAAACTTGATTCATAGGATCGTCAAATACCTGTTGAAGTTGTTCGTACTTCTGCTTGAGGATCAAGGAGACTTCACATTTCATTAAGCACTTTGCCTTCAAAAATGTTATCGTTAAGAGAAACAAAACCTGCGTAAGAATTTTTTTATAAGGTAAATCTGGATGAAAATTTAGAAAGAAAATCGTCTCGATTCTTTAATCTTCTCAAACCTAAATATAAACAAAGAGCATATTTCCTCTTAATTAGCAAGCGAACTAACAAATAAAATAGCCTAATAAAAATATATGCTAGGGTGCAAAATTCAAAGACCAAAACATGAAGGTGTGCGGTGGTAAGGTGTTATTCTTGAAATTATGATCTCCTCTTAGCCTTCCAAAGTTAAGCTATACCTGAAAAAGTAGCAAAGTTTTCATACGTTAAGAAGCACTGCACAAAAGAGAATTCCAGAAAGCAAGGAACTTAACTCCTAATCCTTATATTATATCGAGTAAATTTTAATTTAACTCAAATTACCTTAACATTGTTTGAGATGTGGATGGAGGAATAAATTATCTTAACATTGTATAATTGCATGATTAAGAAAGGGGATTTTATCAAGAGATTGGATTAACCTAATTTAGATAATTCTTAAACTAAGAATTAACATTGAATGATAAAAATGAGTAGCATAAACTTGAGCTTGATGACCCGAGTCAATAAGCTATACCTATTCGCTTAGTTTCTTGTAATATTTTGCCTAAATCATTTTCGTTGACTTTTGTGATATTAAGTTGGCATTTCATAATTTTTTGTAATTGCTTATGGTTTTGATTAAGATTGTTTAGTGACAAAATATTTTCTATCATTTTCACTTAGATTTAGTTAATTCTTCCCATAGATTTAGTGAGTTATGACAACCCGAAATTGGTTCGACATTCTCTTACTACTATATTACATTGTTAACTCGATTTACTAATAATATTAAAAGATTTGTTTATCATTCTTCAAAACTAAATGTCACGGAAGCTGGATGACCTAGGTAGCTCGTTCTTTCCTATGAGATTGGTAATGTTAAATTTAAGAAATCATGATGTGATCACGCAAGAGTATTTTTTAATTACCTTAATAAAAAGTTATATTACATTGTTAAGTTTTCGAGAAAATCTTATTATTGAAAAATGATGGTGTGTGCATTATTGAGAATCAATAACGAACAATTTTATGCCTAAATTTTTGGTGCATACAGTGTACATCACAAACATTTTTTCTCAACTATTAACGAATTATGAAATTCTTTATAACACTAAAAAAACAATTATTGATAGCATTCCAACATAGCACATGGCACCTAAATGCTATCATAGACTATTTTCAGATTTTTCAGTCGTCTATTATAACAAGTTAAAAAATGCTATTCTATAATTTCATAAAAATAAGCCCAAATTGTGTTTAATCCAACTAAAGTTATCCAATAACCCATTATAGCATCAAATTTGTTCTATTAGTTTGTTAATTAGATTAACCAATCAAAATTTATTTATAGCACTCCCCGACATCGTACATTTTAGAACTGCTATTGTATATTTTCTAGATTTTCGGTTCTATATGATAGCACAAAAATCGCGTTGTTTTATGGTTTCATCAAAATGCAAACAAATTTGCGTACGAGACCTCGAACACTTAGCCAAAATTTTCGTTAAAATTTTGCAATCTCCCTCTAACTATCTTATTTGTTGCTTTGACTCTCTAATTCACTCTCTAAACTTTTCTGAGTTTTGGCTCTCTAATTGCCTCTCTCAAATTTCATGAAACATCCTCAATTCCCTCTCAAAATCCCTCTCTATTCGTCGAGCTTTGGTTGAGTTATTTCGCTCTTAATCGTCGAGTTGTTTCATTTACTTCTCAATTCACTCTCCAAGTTCCTCTCAACTTCGCAATTCTATCTGACGTTCCTTTATTGGGTGTTCATATTCTTTAACTTCATTCCCAAAGCTTTGTTGGTTGTCTCTGTGGAAGTAATTTTTGTTTACTTTCTCTCTGTTGAAGTAATGTTTGTTTTGAGCTTCTGATTTTAGTTTTCTATTCTCTGTTGTTGAATCGAGACAGGGACGATATATTGTTCTGGTTATGTATTGTTGTTGTTATTGAATTGATACAAAGAAGATAGGAGTATTGGGACTGGTCTTTGTTCTTATGGTAGTGATTTGCAGACGTTTGTGTCTTAATGTTGCAGCATTTGTCATGTTTATGTTTCCAATACATCATATTTCATTGGTCTATAGTTAGAATTCAGATATTTGCTTATATTCTCGTTTACAATGTTGCAACATCCTAAAGTTTGCTTGTCTATTGTTGTTGAACTGAGACCAGAGAAGAGAATAGTTAGTCTTCACTTCAGACCACATTTTGCTTAAAACATTGGATCTGCAGACGTTGGCTTCAGATATACATGCTTTAAGACATTCATATCTAGATAATTAGAGAGGTATACATCTGGCCGAGGGAAAAGAACACTTCTTCGTCGAAGACAAAGTCATGGACATGTACGTGGGTCTTGGCTGCATAATTTTGAAACCATTTGGCCGAAGAGGAAGTAGGAATCCGAGGAAGTAGGAATCTGAGGAAGTAACGGACAGTGGAACTAGTGTTGTGCAAAAAAAAAATTGTTGGCTTTTTGTAAATATACTTAGAATTTTTGTATACTTAGGATTTTGTATACTTAGTATTTTTATACCAGTAATTTGAATTTTATGAATAAGAAAGAGAATTATATATTTTCCATATGCGACATACATGATTCCGAAATTAATTTCATTAAGTTTACTTAAGTATTTTATAATGTCAACAATTATTGCAAAAAAACAAAATATTATGGAACTCCAAAGATTATTAGAAATTTAATAAAGTTTTTGCAAAAATCAAAATATTATGGAAATGAAATATTATAGGAAATTTTAGGGTTTAGATGGGGTTTAGGGGTTAAAAAATTATTGGTGTTTGGGAATGTACGTTATATGATCCACATATTATGGATTAGATGGGGTTTATGGTTCAGGTATTTAGGGTATAGGGCCTAGATTTTTGGGGTTTATGGGTTTAAAACACAAATTTTGTTAAGATCTACCAAACAAAAATGCAAAAATTATTACTTTGATTTTGAGTAATATATAAGTTTGAATTATAGTGTAAGATATAAGTTTGAATTATATGGTATAGAGTAAAGATATGTATTAAGACATAAGTTTGAATTATATTACTTTATAAGTTTGGGGTTTAGAGATAAGATGGTTGTAAGAGTTATAGTTCTTATATTTGTATTTTAGGAATTATAGTGTGAGATCATTTCAACATTCACATTAACAAAAAAAAAACAATATTCCATATGTATTGTAATATTTCTATATATTCACTAATAGGATTATAATTTATATATTTACAAATTGAATTTAAGTAACTAAATATGTTTTTTATATCCGATAATAGATAGCACGTTAGCAATGGTATCCTATCTTTTCATAGGGCAGGATTTTAGTCCGTCACACTTAGTGAAATTTTAGGAAAGTAATTTCGCAAAAAAAAATCCCCTTTCGCTATCGAATTAGGGATTTATCCCATTTTCCCTCACGACATCTCTCTACGACATTGCTCTACGCCTTCGCTCGCCATCATCTCTCTCCGATATTGCTCTCCGTCTTTCCTTGTTGTCATCTCTTTCCATCATTGCTCTTTGTTCTTGCTCTTTGTGAGTTATATTCGAACCTATTTCATAGTTTATTCATTTCTATTATTTTTCAATCAAAAGTAATAGATGTGAAATTGTTTTGCAAGGGTTGGTCTCTACCTATCTCTGGGTTATACGAGTGTTTTGTTGTTATCCTCACCGAGACAAGTCTGTGTTTTCTTCTTGAGATTTGCTTGTTATCGGTGTTCATCGATTTATCGTGCATGTTTCCATAGGTTTCATTGTTATCTAATTTGAAAAATCTTTTGATGATTCATGCATGTCTTTGTGTGGTTTCATTGTTATATGATGATTCTTGCATGTTACATTGTTATCTGATTCAAATTAAATGCTTTCCTGACTTATGGATGCTTCTTAAAAATCAAAAGTCTGTAGAAATGGTGGACATATCATGGATCCATCTCTGCATGTATGGTTTAAGTTAGAACTTAGTAACTTGTTTCGATTAGGACTTTGTGAAATATAAATGTTTCTTTTCACTTACAAATTTTCTTTGAAGAGTTGATCCTACATATGAGAGAGGTGCTTCAAAGTTTGTTCAAGATGTTGTTGCATCATTAGGTAGCATTGATGTCATAGTATGCCCATGTATTGACTGTCGAAATGTAGATCGTCATTCATGCATTGAAGTTGTTGCTCATCTAGTATAACAAGAGGAATGGATGAGTGTTATAATTCACGGAAAGACTGGTATCATCATGGAGAAACACATCCACTGACTGTAGATGTGAATGAGGCCAGTAATTGGAATGTTGAGATTGTGGAATTGTATATAGCAGCTGCATTTGTTGAGAGGGCAGAGGTAGAAGACAATAAAGAAGATGATTTCCTTGAAAAGTTGGTGGACGCTGAGAAACCTCTATATCCTAGTTGTGTGAACCAAAACAAGTTATCGACTATTGTCTCTCTTTTCAGACTTAAAACACATAATGGGTGGTCTGACAAGAGCTTCAATGATCTACTAAAGACATTTCCAAAGATGTTACCAAAGGATAATTTGTTGCACACATCCTTGTACGAATTGAAGAAGTTTCTGAGAACTTTTGATATGGAGTATGAGAAGATTCACGCTTGTGTAAATGATTGTTGTTTATTCAAAAAAAAAGTACAAGAATCTTGATGAGTGTCCAAAGTGCAAGGCTTCAGAATGGAAGATCGATCCACGTACTGGTGAAGTTAAGAAGAATGTTCCAACGAAAGTACTATGATATTTCTCATAATCCCAAGGTTGAAAAGAATGTTCAGGTGTGAGGACATGGCTAAAGATTTGTGGTGGCACTTTCAAAACAAGAACACATATGGAATGCTTCGTCACCCAGTAGATTTTGTTATGTGAGATCAGATGAATGCAATGTACCCTTCCTTTGCAGCTGAAGAAAGGAACATCCGATTAGGTCTTTGCACCGATGGGTTTAATCCATTCAACATGAAGAGTACCAATTATAGGTGTTGGCATGTTATGTTAGTAAACTACAACCTGCCTTTTCACCTGTGCATGAAGAAAGAAAACATAATGCTCTCACTGCTTATTCCTGGTCCACATCAACCTGGCAACAGTATTGATGTGTACTTAGAGCCACTAGTAGAGGATCTAAACCAACTTTGGTTAGAAGGAGAGTTGATGTATGACGCACACAGTAAAGCTACATTTAACATGAAGGTTATGCTTCTTTGGACGATCAATGATTTTCCTGCCTATGGAAATCTTATTGGCCGCAAAGTGAAGGGTAAAATGGGTTGTCCGTTATGTGGGAAACACACAAGTAGTGTTTGGTTGCCATTTAGCAGAAGCATGTTTACATGCGTCACAAGAAGGGTTTACCACCAACACAAACTAGAAAGAAGAGGAAAAAGGTTGAAGTAGTTGAGACATAATATGATATCGATAATGCATCAAGTGATTTTGAGGAAGAATGTGATGTAGTAGATGACGATGAGCTATCAAGATGGAAGAAAAGATTAATATTTTTCACTCTGCCATATTGGAAGGTATTATTATGTTTTTCATACTTGATCCTAATTACCTTCATCTTGTTTAATTTACTAACTTGAAATTTATAAAAGGAAAATCCAATTAGGCATAACTTGGATGTAGTGCACGTGGAGAAGAATATTGCTGCAAGCATCGTGGCAACATTGTTACATTGTGGGAAGTCGAAGAATGGTATCAAAGCTCGTAAGGATCTTGAGTTTTTTGGTATCAGACATGACTTGCACCCTAAGTCCAAAGGAAAAAGAATGTACCTCCGAGCTGTTCATTGGACTTTGTCCAAAGACGAGAAGAACCCATTATTCAAGAGATTATTCCACTTCAAAGGCCCATATGGACATTGCTCTAACATATCAAGAGGTGTATCAGTGGATGACTGTAAGATATCAGGCCTTAAGTCACATGATTACCACAGCATGATGCAGCAATTACCCTCAGTAGCACTAAGAGGTTTACTACCTAAATGTCCTAGGTTAGCCATTTTCCGGCTATGTGCTTTCTTCAACCATTTGTGCCAGAGAGTCATTGACCGAGAGAAGATCCAAGTTATGGAAACAGAAATTGTCAAACTCTCTGCATGTTTGAAAGATTTTTCCCACCAAGCTTCTTCGATATAATGGTGCATTTGACAAGCCATATGGGTAGGGAAGCAAGAATATGTGGACCAGTCCATTTTAGATGAATGTATCCATTTGAGAGGTATATATTCTTTAATCTACTTACAAACATTTAGTGTGGTTTATAATTCAACTCCTTTGTATATAGGTACATGAAGGTATTAAAAGACTCCGTACGCAATACTGCAAGACCAGAGGGATGTATTGTAGAATCATACCTTGCTGAAGAATGTGTGAGGTTTGTAATAGTTTTCTGAAGAAGAATACATATGTGCAAGAAAAGCAAGACAGAAATACTGAGTATGATAACAAGTCTATATTGGAAGGTCGTCCAATTTCAGCAGCAACTCCAATCACATTAACTGAAAAAGAACTGAGTATAGCTCATCTTGTTGTACTTCAAAATACAGTAGGTGTGATGAATACGTCGAGTAATTATATCTAACTTATTAATATTATTTACTTTTTCAAAACTCTAACGTTAAGAAATGTTTTTCTAATCCAGATTGCACCTACAACACATACAAGACAAATGTGGAAGATGTAAACGTGATGAAATATATTTATGGAACATGCATACAAAACATTTTGTAGCCTGGTTAAAGAAACTGGTTAATTTATACTTTATATATATTGTAATCGTTGCGAACTAGTTTACTTTATACTTTGTATCCTGATTCACTAAATAGTCTATTCTATTTTGTGTAGATACACATTAATTCAGAAGGTCATGATGAAACGTTGAAATGACTGGCATATGGTCCACTTAGAAGTGCAAGGTCTTATACAGACTACATTGTAAATGGTCAGAGGTTCCAAACAAGCTCAGTTCATAGAGAAACTCAGAACAGTGGGTTGGTTTATGAGGCTACGACAATGTGTAGAGCCAGTGCAAAAGATACTTCACATGTAGTTGACCTGCTGACATACTATGGCAGAGTGGTAGACATTATCTTGTTGGATTACAGTGTCTTCTACATTCCTTTGTTTAAATTTCTTTGGGCAGTGAAAGGTAATGGAGTGAAGGTAGAAGATGGATTCACTCTTGTTAATCTTGAGAAAAGTCAAGTATCATTCTCGAAAGATCCTTACATATTAGCTCTCAAGGCAAACAAGTCTTCTTTTCAGGGACAATTGATGAATAAAGTTGGTTTGTTGTCATGAAATGTCCTGCTAGAAAATATATCAGTGAAGAAATTAAGGATGTGCAAGCAGAAATTGGACCACTACCAGTACATATGGACATGGAAACTGTTATGGATGAGGCTCCTAGTGCTAGAATAGACTGTGAAGGAATATATGTGTGAATCTATATTTTGTGTATTGTTTGCTCGTGTGTGAAATATAATGTTGCTTGGAGTATTTGTGTGAATCTATATTTTGTGTCATGTTATATTGTTGTTTGTTTTGTTGATTATTTCAATGATGATGATAGTAATTCATATATGTTTGTAGGTGAATTAAGATGGGTAGGAAGAAGCAAAAAGCAAAGGGAAAGAAAAAAGGAACGAAGAGGAAAACACCAGATGAAGATTCTGAGATTGAATTCTTTGAGGCCAAACATAATGAGATTCAGAATGAGAAGGACGAAGAGCATAATAAGAAGGACGAAGAGCAGAATGAGAATGAGAAAGACGAAGAGCAAAATGAGAAGGACGAATAGTAGAATGAGAATGAGAATGAGAAAGACAAAGAGCATAATGAGAATGATAAGGAAGATGAGCAAAATGAAAATGAGAATAGTGAGGAGCAGAATGAGAATGAGGATGAGAAGGACGAAGAGCATATTGAGAATGAAAATGAGCATGACGAGGAGCAGAATGATAATGAGGAGGACATGGAAGAAGACAATATTGAAACAGACCAGATGAATGGTAATGAGGACGACATGGAAGAAGACAATATTGAAACATAACAGATGAATGGTAATGAGGACGACATGGAAGAAGACAATATTAGAACATACCAGCTGAATGATAATCAGGATGACATGGAGAACGACGATGTTGAAGTTAAAGCTGATCAGACTGTAGCTGCCCAAGTTGAAGATGTTATAACTAAAGTTGTACGAACTAAAGAAGTTCAACCCAAGGAAAAAAGACAGCGAGAACCAACTAGGATGAGAAACATTGGTAGAGATCCCAATGTGAGAGATAGAGTTGATTTCACTGAATTGGGAGAACCATGTGGTCTAGGATCTATGAAGTTGTCATCGTACTTGGGGTCATTGGTTTGTGAACATGTTCCCATTGTAATAGATGATTGGAGGAAGATAACCGCAGAGATGAAAAATGTCCTTTGGAAATATATTCAAGAAAGTTATCTCCTTTGCTTACAGTTAATATTTGTCTAGATGAATGAAGTATAATGTAATTTTAAAAGCTTTGTATATCATTGAATGCATGCAAGGTTTGATCTAGAGGAGGAGTATCAAAGGGCTATTGTGTTTAGGCAGATGGGTTGTCTATGGAGGGCATCAAAATCAAGGTTGGTTACTCAGATAAGGAGTGCAAGAAGTAACCAGCATATGATGAATTTGAGGCCAAAGAATGTTACTCCTGCTGAATGGACTAAGTTCGTCAAACT
>OVAO01002594.1:0-12504 GCA_900406285.1 Biscutella auriculata
CAAAACGTCTTCAATGCTCCAATGGTCTCCTCCTAAGAATGTGCGTGGCTTGCGCGGCTTCCTGGGTTTAACAGGCTACTACCGGCGGTTTGTTAAGGAATATGGTGTCATCGCGCGACCATTGACTACGTTATTAAAGAAGGACAACTTCACTTGGTGCTCCGCGGCTCAAAACGCATTTGATCGCCTTAAGAAGGCCATGGTGGAGGCCCCAGTTTTAGCCCTGCCTGACTTCACAGTTCCCTTCGTTGTTGAGACGGATGCCTCGGGATTTGGCTTAGGGGCTGTTTTGATGCAGCAACGCAGACCGATAGCGTATTGGAGCCACTGTCTCACCAAACGCGAGAAATTGAAGCCGGTGTATGAACGTGAGCTGATGGCCATGGTCCTTGCTATTCAAAAGTGGCGACATTATCTGACCGGTCACCGGTTTACTGTTCATACAGACCAAAAGAGTCTGAAATTCCTTTGGGATCAACGTGAAGTATCAATGGACTACCAACGCTGGCTCTCTCGCTTACTTGGTTACGATTTCGAGATCCTATACAAACCCGACATTGAGAACAAAGCCGCCGATGGATTATCGAGGATGACTAAGGACGTGTCAGCAACTTTGTTGACTCTTTCGGTTCCGACGTCGCTGGACATGAAAGAGATACTAGCTGAGGTTGATTCGGACGTCGACCTACAGGAGCAGTGTCACTCGGTTTCGGCTGGATCCGACGCAATGCCCGGATTCACTATGATACAGGGTCGCCTTTGGTATAAACGTCGTTTAGTTTTATCTTCTGCATCTCGTTTCTTACCTCTGATTATTTCTGAGTTTCATGACACAAAGCTAGGGGGCCACTCCGACATTCTGCGCACGACAAAGCGGATCCAGCAGCACTTTTGGTGGCCTGGAATGCGCAAACAAATACAACAGTACGTGTCCGAATGTAACATCTGTCAGACGCACAAGTATTCGACCTTGTCTCCGGCAGGCCTGCTACAACCTCTCCCGGTTCCGGATAAAATCTGGGAAGATATCAGCATGGACTTCGTCGAGGGCCTGCCAATGTCGGACGGTAACAATGTTATTTTTGTGGTTATCGATCGTTTAAGCAAGTATGCTCATTTTATCGGTTTGAAACACCCATTTACTGCTATAGATGTTGCTGCTCGTTTTATTCAAGATATACTCTGGAAGGTCTTTGTGAGGAAGAAACGACGAGGAGAGGATCAAACAAGCTAATGAAGTCTGCTCAGGTTGTTTATATTGTTAATTCTGTTACTTAGTAATAGCTTTGTGAGAGACTTGGTTTAGGATGAGCTGGTTATGTTTAATGAAAACCGGAACTTAAACCACAGTCTTTAGATCGTTTAATTAAATAGGAGATAGAATTCTATTTTGTTTTTCATGCTGGATATTGAAAGAGTCAGAGAGACGTTTATGAGTCTCCAAGTCTGAAGGTTTTGATCTATGTGAAGATCATAAATCCTGAAGATCACTTGTATCATTCTTTTGTTCCAGAAAATCAATAAAGATACTCTTTCTTAGTACAGAGACCTTATCATGGACATGTATGAGAAATGGGGGAGATATCAGAATGCAGAAAAGTGTTTGATGGCAGAGCAATAGAAACACTGTCACATGGACTTCAATTATAGTTGCACATGCTCGGGAAGATTTTGGTGAGGACGTTATCAGCTTCTTTCAGGTAATGAAGATGCGGCATTTGATCGCTAACAATTATACAGTAGTAAGCATCCTTGAGCTTGTGGATCTGTTGGGGCTTTATTGCTGGGCAAGCATGCTCAGATAATCAATAATTCCCTAGAAAAGAATGTCTATACTTTGGTCTGGTTGTATTGTAAATACGAAGCATCTCGTGACGCTTTCATTGTCCTTCAACAATTGTCATCTAGAGATGTGGTTTCATGGATGGCAATGATCTCCGGATGTTCGATCTTAGGACATTAATCAGAAGCTTTTAGACTTCTTGAAAGAGATGATTCAAGAAGGTGTAGAGCCAAACCCATTTATATACTCCTCAGCTCTAGAGGCTTGTGCGAATTCAGAAGCTCATTGATATGCTCCATAAGGTGTTCGTGCGTAGGAAGAATAAGAAGCAGCTCAAGCAGAATGAGGAGAGGGATCCATCAAATCAAATGTCTTAAGTGAAGATCACGTTACTTGTGTTTTAAGTTATACCAATTAGTTGAAGTTAGGGATTGAGTCTAGTGGGTTTATGTTAAGAAAAGCTAGGACCAATCCATTAAGCATTAGGATTAGTTTTTAAAGGCAAACTTGAGATGAGAATGATTATACAGAGTTTTATATTGTTGAAACAAGAAGTGTGTGTGCTTTCTTGAGGTGGAAAATCGATCAAATGATGCTGATGATTCTTCATTGAGATTTGGTAACACTTTGCTTATTGAGTTCAATACAGAGATAGTTACCTTTACAATCAGAGTTATAGAAGATACAAAGAGGAATATAACAAATTGGTGTGATGACATACGATCGTTCTCGTGATCTTTTTGGGCGCAAGCATGGCGAAACCTTCCAAGAAGAATGCGCCGTCTTCAGAGGATAAAAACGAAGAAGATCCGGATCAATTGATCGAGCAAGCTTCAAACTATCAAGAATTGAAAGGGCAGTTGGATACGCTTCATACGGGATTTCAAAACTTAGTCACGACGAAAACACAAACTGCAATTCAACTTGATGAATTGCGTTCATCGTTAGGTACGGTGATGTCCACGATTTCGGGAATCGAGGCTTTGCTTCGCGAAAAAGATACCACAAGCCAATCTCAAGCTGTGCGGAACCTGAAAGAGATTGATTCATCGCAGTTGATACCGACATCAGATCAGGTGGAAGGGAAACGACCTCTTGGTCCGGTGGAAGGCAGTGACTCAGCTCGGCCGCCTGATGATAGAGCCCCATTCCAATCGGGTTTTAATACCGATCACATTCCGTATTCCGATACGGCTAAGGTGCGTTCGAATTCTTTGGAATTGGGCCAAAATAACAATGCTTTTTCTCTTCGACCATCGTCCATTCCAGTTGAGAATCGTGATAACCTATTACAAAAAATAGAAATGCCTGTGTTTTCGGGTGAACACCCGTATGTTTGGATTTCTTTGGTGGAACGTTTTTTCAGGTTGGGGCATTTCGCGGAGCATGAGAAACTTGATTTAGTAGCTCTGAGTCTGAGAGGCGACGTTCTTGGCTGGTATATGTGGGAACTATACAGAAGATAATTCAAAGATTGTCAAGACTTTAAGCATCGTTTATTTTTACGGTTTGGGGAATCCATTGATACAGAACCAGGAAAAAGATTAATGACTCTTTGATAAACAGAATCAGTGGCTGAGTATGTGAGTGAGTTTCAGAATTTATCAGATCAAATTTCTGGGTTAGATGATCAGAGGTTGGAAGACATATTTTACACTGGCTTGCTCACCGAGATGAAAGAAGTCATCAAGTTAAAAGAACCTCAGGGTATTGATAATCAAATAGCGGCTGTTTTACGTATGGAATCGAGCGAGTTTTGTAAATGGATCATCACAGATCCAACTCAACGACAGACGAGTTACAACACTAAACCTGCCTCATTCACAGGGCCACGATACTAAGAGTTTTCAGAGCAGAAAATTGGCTCTGTTGTGGGTGGTTCGACGAATCACTGGCGTCTAAAACTTCTTGAATCAAGTACTTTTAGCTCAGGTTCCTCCGATACAAAACAACCATTCAACCCTCGACATAAGTATTTAAGTGCTCAACTAGACGAAATGAGGAGACAAGGCATCTGTTTTAAGTGCAATGGACCATGGAGTAAAGGACACAAGTGCCTAACCAAACACTTGCAATTTTTTTCGGTCATTAAGGGCTACGAAGTTGAGATATTGAGCGATGAAGACATTGACCAACCAGAGAGTACCAAACCTTCGACATCAACTTCCACAGTTTCGGAGTGTATGATGCTTTCTCTGAATTCTTTTATGGGCTGAACCAACTCTACCACCACTAAGCTGGAAGGCACAGTAGGCAAATTTAGGATGCTCGCTTTACTCGACAGTGGTGCGTCACATAGTTTCAACACACCAAGCTTATGCAAGTGTGCTCGATTATTTGTTCAGGAAGCGCCAAACTTAGAGATTCAGTTGGGAAATGGGGCAGTAGTCAGTGGTTTGGGGATCTGTCGCGGGGTCTCTTTTAGATTTGCAGAATTGGAGTTTCAGGCAGATTTTATATCTCTGGATTTGGGAGGAGCTGATATGGTTCTGGGAGTTCAATGGCTGGCTACTTTGGGGCGCTGTCAAGTCGATTGGAGTAAACAGGAACTCAGTTTTCTACACCAGGGGTTAGAGGTGACGTTATACGGTAATCCTTGTTTAAGATCTCATGTGTCTCTGAAATCTATGCATCAGGAGCCACATATGGCTCAGATTGGTTTTTTCAGCCATCAACTGAATTCTGTTACCCTGGAGACACAAGACACGACATTGCCACCAATTATTGCCACTGTTATAGAGCAGTTCGAGGGGATATTTGCTGAGCCGAGGGCTTTGCCGCCTGTGCAGGGAAGTGAGCATGCTATTAATCTGCATGCAGGGACTGGCCCCATTTCAGTACGCATGTATCGTTATCCTCATGCCACGAAAGTTGTTATGGAGAAGATGGTGCAAGATATGTTAGTCGCTGATATAATTCGGCCCAGCCATAGCTCGTACTCGGGCCCTGTGTTATTAGTGAAGAAGAAGGATCTTTCGTGGCGATTTTGTGTGGACTACAGAGCTTTGAACAGAGCTATAATAGCTGATAAATTTCTGATTCCAATCATTGATCAGCTTCATGGGGCTGTCATTTTTTCTAAGATTGATTTGCGATCGGGATACCATCAAATTCGCATGAAATCCTCGGATATTGAGAAAACAGCCCCACGAGGGACACTTTGAATTTTTGGTGATGCCATTCGGTTTGACTAACGCACCAGCAATATTTCAATCGCTAATGTACTCGATTTTTCAGCCATATCTTCGGAAGTTCGTGTTGGTATCCTTCGATGACATCCTAATCTACAATCTGTCAGTGGAGGAGCATACTGAACATCTGAAATTGGTTATGGAGATCTTTGTGAAACAACAGTTGTTTGCCAACAAGAAGAAGTGCTTATTTGCTCAAACACGTTTAAAGTACTTGAGACATATTATCTCCAAAGAGGGAGTAGCAATAGATCCGAGCAAGACATCGACAATGCACTATTGGCCTGTGCCGAGAAACATCAAGGCTCCACGTGGGTTTTTAAGCTTGACTGGATACTATCGCCGTTTCGTGCGGGAGTATGGTGTGATTGCAAGGCCACTCACTACATTGTTACAAAAGGACCAATTTCAGTGGAGCGATGAGGCACAGACAACTTTTGACAAGTTGAAACACGCGATGATGACAACACCAGTTCTGGCTCTTCCGGACTTCACGGACATGTTTATCGTAGAAACCGATGCTTCCGAATATGGCCTTGGGGAGGTGTTAATGCAACAACGAAGACTAGTGGCTTATTATAGTCATAATCTGACTGATCGGGAGAGGTTGAAGCCTATTTATGAACGAGAATTAATGGTTGTCGTGTTTGCAATACAAAAGTGGCGTCACTATTTACTGGGTCGTAGCTTCACGGTGGATACCGATCAAAAGAGTCTCAAGTTCCTTTGGGACCAGCGAGAAGTGTCAATGGAATATCAAAAATGGTTAACACAGTTACTTGGCTATGATTTTGACATTGTCTATAAACCGGGAATTAAGAATCGAGCCGCCGAAGGTCTCTCTCGAATCGAACCTTCTGCCTCCGACTCTCTATTAGCTATCACCGTGCCTTCTTCGCTAGATTTGACTGAGTTATTGGGTGAAGTGGATACCGACAGTGGCTTACAAGAATTACTGCTCACTGCTCAATCTGGGTCAACGCATGGCTCGAACTATACTATTATCGATGGTCACGTTTGGTATAAATGTCGATTGGTTATTCCAGCGGCATCGCGTCACATTCCTTTGATTATTCAAGAAGCTCACGATGGGAAGCTCGGAGGTCATGCGAGATTGCTTCGTACACTAAAACGGGTGCAACGGTTTTTTCATTGGAAGGGTATTAAAGGACGTGACAAAGACCATGTTGCAGAGTGTGTGGTTTGTCAAAAGCATAAGTATTCAACATCATATGTAGCTGGTTTTTTACAGCCCTTGCCGATACCAGATCGTGTATGGGAAGATATTGTTATGGACTTTGGGGAGGGACTTCCCTTATCAAATGGTGTGAATGCGATATTGGTAGTCATATATCGTTTGAGTAAATATGGCCACTTCGTGGGTCTGCGGCATTCATTCACAACGACTGATGTGGCTGCCAAGTTCTCCCGTGAGATCATTCGTCTACATGACTTTCCGCAGTCAATAGTCTCCGATCGCGACAAAATTTTCTTGAGCAGTTTTTGGACTGAGTGTTTCAAGGCTTCGGGTACCAAACTGAAATTCAGTACCGCCTTCCACCCACAAACAAATGGACAAACGGAGGTCTTGAATCGAAGTATGGAAACTTATTTGTGTTGCTTCGCATCGACACATCCAAGGCCGTGGTTTTCTTATTTACCTTGGGCAGATATATTGTATAATACTTCTTATCATACTTCACTTAAAATGACTCATTTTCAGGTCGTATATGGTCGGGAACCTCCAGCATTGCTGCGTTTTGAACCCGAATCGACAAAGAATAGCTCACTGGAGGAAATGTTGATTAACCGTGACATTATGCTAGCTCGGATCAAGGAACACTTACTGCAACGAGATTTGGAATTTCAGGTGGGAGATAGGGTGTTCTTGAAGCTTCGTCCGTATCGTTAGAATTCGGTGCAACGCCGCAGCTGCCATAAACTTTCTGCCCGTTTTTATGGACCATTCGAGGTGCTGATGCGTGTTGGTAAGGCTGCCTATAAACTGTTGCTTCTTGCAGGTTCTAGAATCTATCCGGTGTTTTATGTTTCGCAATTGAAACCGGTGTTAGGTCGTGATGCGACTGTGAGCACACTGCTGGTGAACGTAGTTGATGCGGTGGAGTTCGCAGTGACCCCTAAAGCAGTCAAGGACACACGATACAACATGCATGGCGAGTTGGAGTTGTTTATCAAATGGACGAATCTTCCGGACCATGAATGCACTTGGGAGAATGGGCGTAGTATTGACAAGTTGTATCCAGCTTTCCAGCTTGAGGACAAGTTGCGTCTTAAAGGGCGAGGTATTGATATGCTCCATAAGGTGTACATGCGTAGGAAGAATAAGAAGCAGCTCAAGCAGAATGAGGAGAGGATGCATCAGATCAAATGTCTTAAGTGAAGATTACGGTACTTGTGTTTTAAGTTATATCAATTAGTTGAAGTTAGGGATTGGGCCTAGTAGGCTTATGTTAAAAAAAGTTAGGATTAATCCATTAAACATTAGGATTAGTTTTAAAGGCAAACTTGAGATGAGAATGGTTATGCAGAGTTTTATATTGTTGAAACAAGAAGCGTGTGTGCTTTATTGAGGTGAAAAATCGATCAAATGATGCTGACGATTCTTCATTGAGACTTTGTAACACTTTGCTTATTGAGTTCGATACAGAGATTGTTTCCTTTACAATCAGAGTTATCGAAGATACAAGGAGGTTCATAACACTCGTCTTATCGGCAGATCAATGGATTCCACGGCAAAGAAGAATCATGCTATGTCAAATGTCTTTGTGGAAAGTGCTTTGATTCATACGTATGCAAAATGTGGATTAGTCTGAGAAGCTTATCAGGTATTCTGACAGCATGCCTGAGAAGAATTTGGTTTCATGGAAGCCGATGATAATAGGTTACGCAAGGAATGGATTTTGCAGGGAGGCATTGAAACTAATGTATAGAATGGAGGAGGTAGGATTTGAGGTGGATGATTATATATTTGCAGCAAATCCTCTACTTGTGGAGATATTGAGCTCGATGATGTTGCGGCAACTTGTTACCTGGAAACCTGTTGATCTTTCTTCTCTCTGGAAACTCTTTTCACAGGTTTTTGTATTGTTATCCATTCACTGCAACCAAGAGGATTATGTCTTTTTTACAGTTGTAACTTATGTGGTAGAGAGTGAATCACTTCTTGTTTCAGTGTAGATTTTACAAAGGAAGTTTGAATTTGACCACTCTTAACCGAAAACAATACTAGATTAGACACATGTTGACCATATTGTCCACTCAAATTACAGTCTTATAGGAAAGAGGCAACTCCTATATTTGTTAAACATACAACTTCTTACAAACATACAACATTATTCTAATGTCCCTCTTGTAATATGATTACTAAGAACATCACAAATCATACATGAAAGCTCTTTAAATGTTTTGGATTATCTTTCTAATATGCCAAGATGTTCATACTTTTAAAAATCACCATGGTTCATCTAGATATTTATTTAATGTTGTTTTTCCACTAGTACTAGCCATTCGGAAATATAAATTATGGAATTCTTGAGATTGAGAATATAGTTTAAGCGATTATCACATAACATCCGCGAGCAATACAACATGAGAACTAACATAAAGTTACATCATAACTTGCTACACTAGTGCATATTGAAGTGCTTACTTGAGAAGTTCTTATGATAGAAATCATCTTCTTACGTACATGATCTAACATAAACCTACTATATGATGCATATAAGATCGTGAAATAATATTCTATGGTTGTAAACTTCAACCTTGGAACATGAGAAATAACATAAAAGTTGAGAATAACAAGTATGTCACTATATTTCTCACAATATTTTTTTTAAACTAACTATTTCACAAATAATTTTATTATTGGATTTTTCTTACGCTTTCAACTAACTTTTAATCTTCTAAAATTATATAAAATAAAAATTTGTAATAGAATAAGATGAGTTTGAAGTCAGATTTATCATAGAAACTTGAAAGAATCAAAAATCGCAAATGGTTTAAGCGAATTAGAAATCGGATATTTTGCAAAATGAATATTTTTCCCCAATTTGATTTAACCTAATTTTAGAGTTATATAGGCATGTCACATGGTTTTGATCGTGAACAATGTTAAAATTGATCTTTTTTTACCACATACAATAACATATATCATCATGACGTAAACGTTTGTAAAGAAGATAATTGAAATAGTTCAAGAGAGTTTTATTATGCAAAATGAAATGAAAACAGAAATTGATTTAGGTTGTCACCAAGAATTAATAGGATTTTGGTTATTCACTCATATGAAAACATAGAAACTACATTTGGGCTTATCTTCTTGGGCTAATATCTCTTATTGAAATGTCATGATAGGTCCAACGGTTAAAGAGCTTGAGCTGTTGGTAAAAATTGTTGTTGAATCTTTGCATCAGCTTCTGCGGCGGAGGCCATGGCTTCTAAACAAAATTTATTAAAATAGGTCAAGAGAATTTTATTGTACAAAATGAAATAAAAACAGAAATTAATTTAGGTTGTCACCAAAATTTCAAAGGATTTTAGTTTTTCATTCATAGAAAAAAACATTATCAGATTTTGTGTCTCAATATCACATTTATAGGAAAATATAAAAAACCCTTAGAATTACACTTGAGCTTTTTTTCTGGGACATGATCTTGGATTAATATCTCTTATACATAACACACTTTTATCATATTAAACACAAATAATCTGCCCAATCGATAATCTTACCTACAGAATACAATAGCTCGTGTGAAGAATTGTGTCATTTTGATCTAATCCTCTTTCTTATACGTGTGGTAGAGACTCTTAGTAAAAGAGAGGGTTTTGACTCTTATTTAATAACTCATGTGAGAGTCACGTGAGTATTAAATTCCTTCTAAGCTTTTATATACTTCTTTCTCTGGTACGAGTGAGTAACAGAGGCTAAGAGAGAGAGTGAGCTTGAGAGGTGAGAGAAAGCTTGAGAGTTCTAGAGTTGTAAACCATATCGGAGATGTTTTCCGATCATTCTTTTCTTAGTGGATGTTGCGGATCTTGGAACCGCCCCAGACGTAGCGGTGAGACCGTGAACTGAGTTACCAATTTCTTTGTGTTCTTTCTTCTTTTCATTATCAGTCTTTGTTCTATGATTCTAATCTAAAGGAGATCAAGATATCGATCCTACAACTCGAATCAGATATGTGAATACAAGTCTTGAATAACTCTATTAAAAATAAATCTTTGTCACACAAAGCTAGCGTTCCAGAAAATGACCATCAAAATCTTAAGATTTATTATAGATATTCACGCATGTAAAACAAAAAGATTTAAGAAATTGATCTAATCATCGGTGGAGTATTCAGACAATCAACACTACTTTTCTTCCATTTCTTATAAAACATATTTGACTTAGAATTATTTCAAATCTTCAAATTTCTTCGATTCAAGACCTTTTCAAACGTTATTTCAAATCTTAACGTTCATTCCAAATGTTACATCAAAACTTCAAAATTTGAGATATCATGAAATTGATACTTCAAAATTTGAGATATCATGAAACTGATACTTCAAAATTTGAGATATCATGAAATTGATACTTCAAATTTAAGATACTACCACCATGATACTTCAATGATATTTGCATATTTAGTCTTTAGATTTATTTCTTATTTATAAATAATAGTTTTAAATTTTATATTAATTATTTTAGTGTTAATATTTTTATGTTTTACTTTAAATGTATATTACTTTTTACATATTATATTTAGAAACATATAAAATAAAGATAATATTAAAATAGAAGAAATATTATAATACAACAATGGAATAATATTAATTAATAGGATGATGTTTGAATTTTATTTAAGATGTTGTTGGTATATTTTCTTATTATGTAATTTATATCATAATGTAATATCTTATTAATAAATATTGTATGTAATAATTAAATGATAGATATTTTATATTTATTTATAAGTTATATGATGTTAAGTAATAATGAATAAAGATATAAAAATCTTCCAAATTACAAACTTTTGATACCTCAAATATATGATATTGTTTTTGGAGTAAAATATAAGGTCTTGTTCTTTTCCTCATCAAGATGTTGCATCTCGATGCAAATGTTCAAATGTTGTTCTTTTTCATTTTTATTTGCATCCAGATGCAACATCTAAATGCTAAGATGTTAAACATCTCAAATATGAGATGCTATAAAACGTAGAATCTAGATGTTGCATCTGCACTTTTTGAAATAAGAGTTTTTCCCAGAAAACACAAAATTCTGTTTTTTCTGGAAAAACGAGGAATCTGGATTTTCACGAAAAATATTGAATCCCGATTTTTCGCGAAAACTGTGAATCTCGGTTTTTCAAGAAAAACATAGTATTTTGGGGTTTCATGAAAAACGCCAAATTCCGTTTTTTGGGAAAATGCAGAATCCCATTTTTCCGAGAAAAATGTGGAATCTCATTTTTTGAGAAAAACACAGAATCTCGGTTTTTAGAGAAAAACGCGGAATCTTGTTTTTTCGGGGAAAACAAAAAGTCTCGGGTTTCTACAAAAATCCGGAATCTCGGGGTTTTCTCAAAAAATGTGGAATCTCAGTTTTTCCTGAAAAACGTTAAATCTTGGGTATTCCGAAAACCTAAAATCTTAGTTTTTATTCTAAAACTCGTAGAATCCTAGGGTTTTCGCGAAAAACACGAAATCCCGAGCTTTTCCCGAAAAACACCGAATTCTGAGATTTTCCCGGAAAAAGGGGAATCTCGGATTTTTCCCGAAAAAACGTTGAATCTCGAGCTTTTCTTGAAAACGCGGAATCCCGAGTTTTTTCCGAAAATGCAGAATCCCAAGTTTTTCCCCAAAAACGCGAAATCCTGGGGATTTCCGGAAAAATGTGAAATCTTAGTGCTTTCATGAAAATGCTAGATCTCGGTTTTTCCACGTGTTTTTCTCGAAAAAAGCAGAATCCCGTGATTTTCCTAAAAAATGTCAAATCTCGGGTTTTTCCAGAAAAACACCGAATCCATAGCTTTTTTTTAAAAACCGAATCCCAAGTTTTTCCCGAAAATAGCAGAATCCCGAGTTTTTCCCGAAAAACATAGAATTCCGAGTTTTTCCAGAAAAACATAGAATCCCGAATTTTTTTTCCAAAAAACGCGGAATCCTAGGTTTTCCCAAAAAATGTGAGATGGAATCTCGGTTTTCACATCTCTATTTTTCTCGAATAACATGAAATCTCCGTTTTCCCGAAAACGCGAAATCTAAGAATTTTCTAGAAAAACGCTGAATCTGATGTGGTAACTAATATTGTCAGAGATGAAAAAAAAAAAAAAACTAATATTGTCAGATATTATACTACTGACCTAACATTCTAGTTAACATATCAATTTTCTTTTAAATGATTATTTTTTTTATCGTACGATTTGATTTGATGATTAAAATAAAAGATTCAGTCTAGGTATAAATAATGTTAAAAATGTAAGAAAAATATTATAAAGTTGGATAATTTTTACTAATACTTTGAAT
>OVAO01002595.1:0-12503 GCA_900406285.1 Biscutella auriculata
TAGTAGCTTTTACTCTTCACTAACCAATAGTGAACCGAGTAAATTCATACTTATCATTCACATGACGAAAAACAAAAATTAGATTATTTGTTTCTGTTACTAAATATAAAAAATGATTAAGAGAAAACACAAAAACACAATATGAACCTTTTGATTAAAAAAAAATTTCTTGGCGATAACAAATAATTTTGAAAATCCTAATTATTATTGTGATCGGCTCCTCGTCAACCTTCATATTTTGTTGATGAAGACCCTTCAATCTTTGGTTCTTCTTCCTGTGGTCATTCTTCTTCTTCTTCTATCATTTAGTCGAAAAATAAGATCACCAAAACTAATATTTTGTTGAGCTTTCTATTATCTTCTCTGATTCATGTTGCCTCCTATTACTAAGGAACTTAGTATCACGGTCAGAGACAATGGTTTTAGGCATGCCATGCAATCTACCGACTCATTCATCCATTCATATCTTCTGCAACTTCTGATTATATCACCTCAACAACCAGTAACTCATCACGCCAAAGCCATAAATCCCAGACCAGGATCACATCAGAAAGATTATCGATCGATAAGTTATCGTAATGTAACTTATAAAATTATATCCAAGGCTATTGCAAATCAGTTGAAGCCAGTGCTACAAAATTGCATATCATGAAACCATGTTGCTTTTTTGAAGGGTATAAGTTTTGGGGAGAAAGAGCTTTTAGCCTCAAAATTAATCAAAGACTACCATATGGCGCCAATAACTCATCGGCCATGCTGAAAGTTAAGATTAAAAATGCATTTGATACTATACGATGGGATTTCGTGTTTAAAATGCATAAGGCTCAACAGTTTCCACCGTTGTTTATCTTGTGGATTGGGGGTTGCGTTACAACTCCAGGTATTTGATAGCATTAAATGCGAAGGTTTTGGGGTTCTTTGTAGGAAGGAATGACTTAAGAAAAGGGATGCAATATATCCTTTCCATGGAAGCTCTTACGAGCATGCTTGATTCAATGGCTGGGAATCATGAATTTGAGATTCACCCGATGTGTAGGATCTCACTCTTAACTTATCTCACATTCACGGATGATCTGCTTGTTTATCTAGAAGGATCGCAACTCCTTAAGGAGCATACAAATGTGATCAATAACTTGAGTACTATGTTTTGGTTAGAGATGACACTCAAAAATATTAATTATATGTGCTTGGTCTACCGAGAACTACAAGAAATACTCTAAGTGTTGTCCATGGGATCTCATTGGAAATGTTTCCTGCACACTACCTTGGGTTGCCCCTAAATTCTGTTAAATTGTCTTTTGCAGGGATTACTACCATTCCTAGAGAAGATAACGGGTAACTACACTCTTACACTATGAAGTTTCTCTCATGTACATGAAATATAAGATTGGTACCCTCAATAATTTATGGAATGACGAATTGTTAGAGTCATGTTTATCTTACTAAAGAGTTTCTTTCATAAAGTAGATTCTTTATGTTCAGCTTTTCAATGGAAAACACCACTACATCAACGACATGTGCTAGAGTATCTTGAGAGGATATTTGTAAACCAAAACTAGAAGGAGGAGGATAAGGAGATTTGAGGATTATCAGATAGTTTTAAGTTATGACATATATTTTTAAGGGCATAATCTTTATGGATCGTTTGGCTTCATAAGTAAGTTTTTAAGGAAAAATGTTAATGGCAGCTAGAACCGTTTCCACGATTCTCATGGTCGGTGAAACAATTACTCATAATTAAGCGGGCATCAATGCAATTCATCGAGTGTGAGGTGAAGGATGGTGCAACATTGAAGTTCTGGTACTTTTGTGGACATGTTTGGTCAACTTGCTGAATTTTTCACTTTTGGTAAACGGCAACTGCAAATCCCTCAGGCGCCACGATCTTGACTGTAATCATGAACAATGCATGGTTGTTATCTGGAGCTCGTTTGGAAGAAACAAAACGTTTACAAACTCACATAAAGTACTGTCCCAGTATTGCGTCTAGCCAAGGTCTTGATCGGTATAGATATAGATATTCGAGCATTGAGTACAAGGACTTTTTTAGCTCTCGAGAAACATGGAGATAATTCGTGCTAACTCTCTTACATTCATTTGGTAAAAAATGGTGCGGTTCACGGAAGTGGTTTCTCAACATACTTTTATTCATTGACTTGCTATACAACAAATGCTACCTACGAAATGGGGGCTCATTATAACCTCTACTTACCCTCTTTACCACACTAATAAGGAATCTCATAATCATTTACTTTTAGTGCATTTTTTAAATGGAACTATATTCGTTGTCTGTAAGATCTTATAGGTGTAGCAAGCTGGCTAGATCAACCTCAATGCAATATCTTTAAACAATTGAAGTTGATTATGAAACTCGTTTAATAAACAGTCATATATGTCCAATGGAATGAGAAAAATACAAAGGTTTTTGTTTCAATTGAAGCTTATGTCTAGGAATTCAAGAAGCAAATGAATCTTCTAATATGTTTAAAAATTATAACAATCTCATGATGCAAACACATCTTCTATCTCTAAGTTGCATTTTGGTTATTTTACATTTAGTTTTGAAAGTTATGAGCATAGATAATGAAATTGTTCTATGTTATTAACTTTAAAAACTAAATGTTAAATAACCAAAATACAATTAAGAGATAGAAGATGTGTTTGCATCATGAGATTGTTATAATCTTTAAATATATTAGGAGATTCATTTGCTTCTTAAATTCCTAGACATAAGCTTCAATTGAAGGTTATCAACATTAGAAGATGAAAACACATCTACTATCTTTTAGTTATATTTTGGTTATTTTACATTCAGTGTTTGAAAGTTATCAACATAGGGTAATTTCATTATTTAACATAAGTGTTGTAGTTCGGTTTTTGATATATATATTCACTTTTTAACAACAAAAAAAAATAAAAAAGATTTGGATTTACATTTTTGTACAACATAGTTGTTCTATTTATAGGAGTGAAATTGAACATGTTCTCAACATATAATATGGTTGATACAAAAAAAAAATTAGACGTGTTTTCTTGTAGGCCTCGTCGGCATGTTACACACGTATCTTGATTTTTTTCCCAAAGCTAAAAAGTAAAAACAGATCATGTGATCTTTATATCTAAAAGAATATTTCTTTTCTAAACTCAACTCAGTTTTAATTAGAAACCCAATTTTGTCACTCACAAAGGGTCATTGACACTAACACATAAGGGAAATTTCGTCTTCTTATTTACTTTTTATGACATGAAATTTGCGAAGTGTACAACTTTATACTGAATAATAATTAAAAATAATTATATTAAGAATATTTAATTAATCTGATTTTTTTTGTTAGATTTTTTTTGAAAAACAATAATCAAATCTTAATTTATATATTGATTAACATATTTATATCATACATTAAAATATATTTCTTTTTAACTAATAAAAAAAGTAAATGATTTTAAATTAATTTTATAAGATCTCGATTATATTAAAGAATATTCTTAGGATATTAATTGATATTCGATTATTAATTATATATTTTTAAATTATTCTAATTTTAATAAGTATATTTCTTTTAAAAAAATTAAATCTGAATTTTAGTAGTGAAACAAAAAATATTATTTTATGAAATTATTAAATATTTCTTTACAAAATAGTTTGAATTTGAATTTTAACAGTGAAACAAAGAATATTCCTCTAAGATACTTATTAAAATATTAAATATTTTTTAAAAAAAAACCATGATACGTTTTTATAGAGAATAATAGTAATTAAATTATTGAATATAAAATATGTCATTAAATAGAAATAATATTTTTTAGATATTTATTGATTTTTAATTATTAAATATTTTTTAAAAAACATTGATATTATCTAGGTATTAAATTATTGTAACGAATATATTATTAGATATTCAATTCTTGTAATGAAATATATGTGTAGTGATTAAATAAAAGGGAGAATTGCTCAAAGCCACACTTTTTAGAAGTATTTAGTTAAAAGCACAATTCTTTGTCAATTCACTTTCGTGTGAAAAAATATGTATTTAACAAACATTAATTGGAGAGAATTCCATATTTACCCTTTGTAGTAACGATTGATGTTGTTGTTTTTTTTTTCCAAATGTGTGATTAACTAATAGCCATTAATTTGGATTTGATAATTATGTTTAGATGGTGGATCTACAACTAGTTAGGTTTTTGAGAATCGAGTTTTGTATTTCGTTTCCCTCACTCTCCCTTGTACTATTTTTAATTTGTTTAGGGAAGTTATCAATATCCACTCATTATCTCATATTGAGCAATTTATTTCACTTTTGTGAGTAGTCTTTGACCTTTCGCTCTCTTCATCGTCTTGCATTTATGCTCTTCTCTCATCTACAACGAGCTATTTTGAATTTGAAAGTAGTCTGAAATTTCGTTTCTTGTACTTGATTTCTTGTTTCTTTTATCACTTCATTTTACCTTTTTGACAAGGTTTTGCTGTTATATTATGATTTTATAGCAGATTTGAGTTTCTTGGATATAAATTTGCTTGAAAAAATTGTTCTTATTTACGATGTTGTTTGTGTACGAATGAAAGAGATGAAGTTTTATGTGAAAAGGGGAGTGTGTGTTCAATTTTTTTTCATTGTTTTGTTTTCCAGATATTGTGGGCAGATACGTTTGGGTAGGTGGTCTCAAAGTTATGTGGTGGTTAGTCTTTTGTGTTTGGTGTTTTGTGGACATAGTCTTGAGATGTTTGTGTTTATTACGTTTAGTAATTCATGTTCGAAAGAACCCCTCTAGTAATTCATGTATGCATTTTTGTGGTTGCCCCAGGGAAATTCTATTTTTACTTGTTGTGTTCATTGATTCATGGTTATTTTTTAATGATTATTCTTGTAAAAATGGGTTTACAATTATATCAGTTAAATGCGTTTACAATTATTTCATTTTATCATATTTTGTGTCTAGTGAGTGACGTTATGATTTGGTGTTAATTGTTTTAGGATTACATGTTGATGGTTACACACGGTAGAAAAAAATATTGTTCAAATAGGATTGTTAGCGTATTCTTGTTGTTTGAATTGATATCTATATTGTGATCAAGGTGAAATTTTTAGGAATAGTAGTTACTAAACACTCATCAATCAATGAGTAAACAATATCCATATGCGAGTTAGACGAATGAATTATTTATTAACTAGTAATCATACAAGGGAAATCACAGAACAGTAAACATGAACATGCCACCACAAAACAGGAACCTTGCGTAACATTTACAAAAGGATATATACCTCGCGGATGATTAGGCCGGTGAAGATTAGTTTGGAACTGGTATACATGTGTAGTAGTTATATAAGGAACCAATATATAAACTAAATAACCAGTAAAAATAAGGACCTAAAAAGATGAAAAACTTGTTTGTTATGAGAAGCATGTTAAGGTTAATAGTCTGTTTTGGTTGGAAATATTGTTTTGATGTAAAAATTTGAAGTGATCAAGTGTTACAGTGTGTATTAGGTGTTATTCGTCGGATCGGTTGAGACATTAAATTTAATGGACGAGATGAAATGGGGATGGGGTAAAAAGTTGTACTATGTGACATCATAGGGTGTAACTTGCTTAACAACCTCGAAACCCGATATATAATAGTTAACGGAACTCATCTTTATTGACGATGATAAGAAAATAAAAGATTGTTTTAAAGTTTTTCTAATTACAAGGAGCCTAGAAAAGCTTGCAAAAATAATTTCTTTGGTTTTGTGGTACTAAAAAACAGTTCACAACCAGTGGCAAAGCTACATGCGAACCAAGGGGGTCACATGACCCCTATGCATTTTGTTTTTGCTAATTTGTTTTATATTTATATAAATATACTATATTATTTATGTATTTGACTCCGTTAAACTAAATATTTAATATAATGACCCCTATGAACAAAATTTCTAGCTCCGCCAATATCCACAACTCATATTTCTTCCTAGTCACAAGTCATCGAGCTAGAAGACAATGAAGCAATTGACATGAGATAAGACCCATAGCTTGGGGGATTTTGTAAAGATTCTCAAACCTCGAAACTCTTTGTATTTCCCACTCATGAGTACCTTTGAGCTTTGATTGCACAAATGACAAGCTGTTGGGCCTGCTATATACATTTAAGCATCCACTGGATATCTATCAGTAGCGAAAAGTCTTTGTGGGAGTTGTGTGTCAGATAGACCTAGTTCTTGGTCGGGTTCTACACATGAAATAAAGAAGAAAGGAAGTTAACATTAGTGTTTTAAAACTCAATATTTCATGGTATTCATAACTATGAAAATCAATATGTAACCATGAACGACTGAAAACAAGCACAAAAACAGATTGAAGGTAACCATGAAAAGGAAAACATAAAAGAAAGGTAATCATAACAATATGAAAGGATCTAAAACCAGCATCAAAGGGATGAAAATTATTCATAACAATGTAACCATAAATCTCTAAATATAGAACAAATGTCAATGAAAGGTAACCATTAGAATGAAGACAATGAAACACTAAACGCCACAACTAGGTAACACAAGAACCACCTCAAAGTAGCACAATCGTGCATAAGTAAACAAGAACCATAACAAGGTAACCATTGAAAGGTAAACATAGAACATGAACGGATGAAGGGTAACCATACAAATGTAACCATAAATCTCTAAACATACAAAAAAAAGACCGATGAAAAGGTAACCATTGAAATGAATACCATGAAACAATAAACACAAACCCTAGATTAAACAAGTTCCATCTAAAAGAAGCAAAACCATGTATAACTAAACTTCACATAGCGGACACGATGGTTTTAGAAACACGGGAAGCATTGAAAAAAATGACGAATATACATGAAAAATAAACCATGGAACACTAAACCTAAATCCCCAAACAAACAATCACATATACCAACCATAAACCAGAAAACACGAAGAGATTAACACAGATGTATATAAAATACAACAAAGAGATGAACACATAAAAATATGAAGTATCAGATACCAACCATAAACCCTAAATTTTAAAATCAACCGATTTTGGATGCAAATCTACACAATACTACATAAAANCACAGATGTATATAAAATACAACAAAGAGATGAACACATAAAAATATGAAGTATCAGATACCAACCATAGACCCTAAATTTTAAAATCAACCGATTTTGGATGCAAATCTACACAATACTACATAAAACATACAAAGAGTATAAGATTTTGTTCGAATTTTGCTATGGAAGAAGAAACGACTACATTAGAAAACCCTAAATCGGGAAACTTCGAAGAAACAAATATTAAAGTTTCGCAACAAAGTGAATACAGAGAAATAGAGGTTTGGGTATATAATAGAGAAAAAAAGTCTCGCAATACCTGCCATTACGGAGACGTGGAGGATTCAGACAAGTACGACTGGTTGGAATGCGAGGAGATGCTCAGAGCAAGAGAAGGAGTGTGTGGTTGATGGAGCGAGAGAAGAAGAGAAGAGAATCATGTGATGTTGTCAGTAGAAATCGATTTGTCGGAGCGAGAGAAGAGGAGAAGAGAGAATCGTGTGATGAAAGAGGAGAGAATATTTAGGGCGAGGAAAGAGAGTGATCCAAATTGATTTTTCTTCTTTATTATTTGAAAAAAAAAATAGAATTGGGGAGATCGCTTAGTTAGAAGCGAATTGTTTGATTCGCTTAGTTAGAAATGGTCAATTTGGTGAGTGCAAAATGTGAAAGTGTATGTTGACAATAAAGTGTATATTTAACTTAATATTTTCTAAAATGTGTTTTAAATCCTAAATAAATGGTGTAGTATGATTTTTTAAGTAGATAAATCTTGTTTTAATAGAATAGATAGATTTATAGACACCCCAATTTCATCAACAGAAACAATGTCTCTGATGTTGTCTATACTATCATATGTACAAACGCATATCAAAACTCGCATAAATCAAATCCATCGAGAAAGACACTAATTAAAAAAACAAACTCAATGTGAAGCATCAAGAACCAAAAGCTCGTATAAGAAAACCGATCGACGAACCAGAAGAAAATAAATAGATTGGTACAACATGTATACAGAAAGAGCATGCAACTGTATAAAAGAGACACCTCTGATTATTTAGCAGGTTTGATTGAGAGAATATCTCTGGTCGTTCAAGTTGCTTCGGAGGATAATATCTCTAGCTCTGCCCACCAAAGAGGAGAGAGTCGTGGAGTAGCCTTTTCTGGAGTTATGTTGAGGACTTGTTTTAATTGTTCCGCTACTTCTTTCATTGAAGGTCGTTGACTCTGCTCTGTTTTCAGACATTCTCGTATCACATCACAGATCACTTCAAGCTCTTCTTCTTTGAATGTCTTTAACGATGGATCTAACATCTCTCCTAAGTCGTCGTTCTCCAGATACTTTGATGCCTGAAACATTGTCAGGGACCATTGGTTAACACACGGATCATTTTCCTATGTTTTTGTTTTATTGGAATGGGGTTTTCATTGCTTACCCATTTTTCGATAGATCCGTATTCATCTGAAAAACAGAGCTTTCCGGAGATTATTTCGAGCATTAAGACTCCGAAGCTATGGACGTTAGTCTCTGGTTCTGGAGGTAGTAGCAATGATGACTGCTCCAAGTCACCACTCACTGGTTTTTTAGGATTTAATCTCGCCTCTAAGTTGAAAGGAATCTCCGATACCTGGAAACTCAGTTAAACAAATCTTTTTAAACAGTTTTAGAGTTTCTTGAGAAAATTCAGCTCGAAAACTAAAACGTTTCATCAGTAGTTTCCAAGGTTCTTGAGACTACTCAATTTCAAACGAAACTTTCAAAACAGTTTGAGAGGTTTTTAGAGCAAAACCTTGGCTGCATAGTCATCTGTGAGATAGATTTCCGAAGAGTTGAAGTCCGAATGCGCCATGGGTGGGTTCATCTCGTGCATATGTTGCAGACAATAAGCGGTTCCCATTATTATTCTCATGCGTGCACTCCAATCTAGATGCTCCATTTCCTTATCTGAGAAGACAAGTTAGCCAGAGCTTTTAGGACTAGAGACTGCTTTTAGTAAAGCCAACACAAAAACATGTTTTTACCATGCAAATGTTCGAAAAGGGTTCCATTTGGAGCATATTCGAAGACCATCATCCTAATAAAAGGATCATCTTCTTCACAGTATCCAATCAGATTCACAAAGTTCTTATGGTTGATCCGTGACAGGCTATCAATCTACCCAAAAAAGACATGCAATAACTCTAAAAATCAAAAGGATAATTAAGAATGCTAAAATCTTTTAAGAGTTTTGAAAGTAGTAATAAGTTAACCTTTCTTCGGTAGGCCATTCCCATGGCTCTTGTCCATTCTTTAGATTCAGTAATCGCAGTTGAAGCCACAGCTATCTCAACACCACTCGACAAAGTTCCTTTATATACAGTGTAACCGTCAAATCCCTCTATGATGTTGCTGAAATCCTCACAAGCTGTCTCTAGCTCAGACCGATTGAGCTTTGGTACCCCTACAAATTTCATCATATTCTCAGTCTCAATGTTAATACTCTTAACATAAACGTAGTAAGAAAAAATGGAAACAAAGAGATGAAGATTCTACCTGTAACAAAAGCTTTTTGCAATTGTCCACTAAGACCAGTTTTCCAAGGACCTATGCTCTTTACAGCTCTTTTCCGGCATAAGAATATCACTGCTACTATAATCAGTAAACCAAGGAAAGAAGCAACCGTAATAACCACATACAGCCACACATGTTTCCATCCTTTTGACTGTCTATTATCTTGTGGCTGGTTCTTAGAAGAGGTGGAATTAGCTTCTTCATGAGGAGATGGTAAAGGAGGGACTAAAGGTGGTGTTCTCTTCTTCGCATTGGCTACTGCAGGGAATGACCCGCTGCTTCTAGGGGACGCTTTAGTTATAATCCCTGTAGAAGGAGTGGGAGCAGGAGGAGCAGGCTCAGCCGCCAAATTACGACTCTCCTCGAGTAACTCACGTCGTTTGAAGATATCGGTTTCCTCTGAAAAACCTGCTAAAATTCAGATTAAAATCTTCAGATACTCAATTTTAGTTTCTGCATTAAAAATGCTGAATCCGAATTGTTTTTGCTTACTAGGTAATGCTTTCAAGACACGTCTAGAAGTTGCTTTGATCTGGAATACTAAAGCTTCTACCTTTTTTATTCGAATTAAACGGTTGCTTGAAACACTGTCAAGAGAAGAAGATGAAAGGCAAAGATGAATAACAAAAAAAAAAACTCTTCTGTAAAAGCTCCATCCCAGAAGATCCTGTTTGGTGTTAGATAGATCAGACGATTATAGAGCTAACCAGTGTCCAAGTTTTCGGATTTCACAGCCAAGAACAGCCAAAGTAGAAAACTTTGGACTTTTGTTTGACCTGACTTCAAACGTTGACTGAAGTCTCAGGATCTTTATCATCTTATTCTTACCGCCAGTAAAGTTGTTACCGGAAAGCAGACTGGATCAATCCAACAAGGTCATAATCAAACGAAGAATTTACATTCTTGTTAATACATTTAGATAAGCATTGAGAATTGGAAATGTTAACTCACGAGTGTTTTAGCGATAAGTCATTGCTTAGTGCAGGAGGGATTTGCCCGCTCAAATCATTATCTCTCAAGTCCAAGACTTCTATCTTGGGGAAAGTCCCGAACTCCTCTGGAATTCCACCGGTGAAATGGTTCTTGGAGAGTATACTGCGAAAAGTAAAACAAGACCCTGTTTAGTCCAGATACCAACCAAGAGTAGAAAACCAAAGAGAAGCTGCAGAGATCCTTACAGAGATCTCAAGTCACTCAATTGGCTAAGCTCAGGAGCTAACGTTCCTTCCAAAGAGCATCCACTTAGATTCCTAAAAGTACATACATAGAGATCACAAGAAATCAAACTTGATCAGAACAAAGAGAGACGCTAATCATCTCATTTTCATAGCTTAGTGTAATAGAGGAACTTACACAATCTGCACTTTAGCGTCAACACAAGTTACCCCTGACCAGGAGCAGATATCATTACCAGAAATATTCCAATTTGCAAGAGTTCCATAAGGATCCGAGCTCACACTTTCCCGGAATTTCAACAACGCGAACCCTGAATTCATCAAAAATAAGAACCAAAACTCTAAACCAATCATGAAAACAAAAAGAAGAAGATGGGATTACAATAATCTAACCTTGGGAATCGATGGAAAATGAGGGAGGAGCGTGAAGGCTAATGATCAAGAAGAGGAAGCAAGAAAAGTGGAATACACAACCCATTATAAGGTTCTTTACAAACAAACACTATACTATAAAAACCCGCCAGATTTCTCCTAAATTACAAATCAAAACCCAAAAAAACCATTTCCCAGAAACAAAAGCAACAAACTTTCTCTTCTATATCCAAAAGAAAAAAGAGAGAAGTAGAATTTATCTTTTATATATTACAATGTACAACAAGAAAAAAAATCTTGAATATCAGGGTCCTTCATCATATTCCACGAAAATGAATTTTTTATCTATCACAGTGTTAATCTCTGGGATTTAACAGCTCGTTGTTTCTTAATACCTGAGATAAGTACAAAGAAAAAACCCAGAATTTCTATTTTAAACAAGAACTTCGAGAAAGGAAAAGAAAACCTATTGAATAAGTAATGTCTGGAATGACAAAAACAAAATGATATACTTTTCTCCTCTTTCGATGAGAAACATTGCAAATTAGGAATCAAGCAAATGACTGGAAATAATAAAAAAAAACTTACTGTAAAAGAAGAATTCCTTATAATGTGAACAATATTTTGTTATGTATCAGGAAAAAGAAAAGGAAATAGAAGAAACAAAAAGAGAGAATATTATTGGGGGATTAAGAAATCAAAATGTCCCCGGAAAATCTATGTCAATTGTTAAAACAAAACGAATTTATTTAATAGAGAAATCAATTTCTTGTGTATGCAGGATGATGATGATCTCAGAGTTTTCTCTCTTCGACCATCTTTGATCTTTCCAGGGCCAAAGGGTAGTTCTTTCTCTCTCCTCCCTCTCCCTTTTCTTTCCCTCTCTGAAGAAAATTTTGCTTACTTTTATTAATTATTTCAAAAAAAGAAAAACCAATTTCTGTATAATTTGCTTTTAAGTGTCCGTATTTTTCATAAATAATTTTATTATAAATGCTTAATTTTCCTAAAGACATACTTGTAGTAGGCCACGTCACTTTACTGCATAATACTTTAAGTTAAATTAGGCCATGTCCTTTTCATTCTTTAATTATCGTTATTAAACAAAATAATCAAATATTCAAAATGCAAACTGAAATGGGACCCAGCAGTGAAACGTGCTTGCCTTATACTTTTACTTATGGATTTATTAGCATCTCGGACACTTTTTTAGAAGTTATTAGCTTCTAAGACACTTTCTTGTATTAACACACTTTTTTCATGTGTTAAGACTATTCTAACCTTCAACTAAATCATCCTAACCAAACTATAATTGAATTCCTCTTTATAACCAGAACCTAATTTCATCTCTCGAACACATAT
>OVAO01002596.1:0-12500 GCA_900406285.1 Biscutella auriculata
ACTTCGGTTTTCATCTCCCAGATATCATTTTCAACCATTTCATTCTCCATTCCGACATCCGAGGTATGAAATCTAAAACTCCTATTTTCGTCGTAACTATTCACCGGGTACAAAGATATTGAAATTTTATGAAATTATGATGTAATTAGTGTGACGTTTGCTTTGAGAACCTAGGATTTGCCGTCGTTGAATATTTCTCTATGGAATTGTGTCTTAAATTGGAGAAATTCTATAATTTAGGTTCTTGAAATTTCATTTTGGAGAAATTGGAGTAGAATTGATATTATTCATGTTGGTTGATATGTCCTGAACAAAAACTTGGAATTTCATTTTTGAGAACCACCCGGATTTACCCGAATTGATATTTTGTGGATTCTCGGTTTTCTTGAGACTTTCATGAGAATTTTCAATGCTTAGAAATCTGAAATTATTTGGCAGCACTTATGATTTTACCAGTGCATTTATTGCAATATTCTGAACTGACTATCTTTTAAGTGCGTTTTTCATAGATAATGGCGCACCATGGTCTACCAGACTTGAACTCTGTCTTTGCACAAATCGAAACCGACTTCCCCTATCTCGGTCAGTATATGCCATCACACCACCCCGAGGCGAGTACCTCAGGACATATGCCCTTCGTCGCGAACTTCATGGATGAGTTCAACGTCAATCTCCCGCCACACTACTTCCCAGACTTATGGAATTCTGCAGACCCCTTGGAGACACCAGACTTCTTTCCTCCACCTTTGGACTCAGAGTCTCCCATCAACCGTTCGGAGGAACCCACCAAGCTCACCCATTACCACGCGTTAATGGAGCACAAATTCGTTGAGTCCATCCTGCCAGACATACACACGCTACAGAAGCTCGGCATTGAGGACGATGTCTGATCGCTTATAGAGATTATGGGCATCGCTTCCCTGTTAAATTTTAGTCAGCCCGGATTCAGAGAACATACATGCGCTTTTCTCACCTCGCTGGAGGTCTATTTTCCGAGCGAAGATGCTGACGATGATTTGGACGATGGCTATCTCTGTTTCACCGGCTGGGATGATATTGAGCGACGGGTTACTTTCGACGANCGAGATTGCAGAGATTTTCTCGTTTCCGAAGAATGGCGTAAGGGACGGCAGACTACCCAACACTGAGCTGAAGCTTCTCTGGGCAACAATAGGATCTAAAGATTTCAAAGCCGGCACCACAAAGGGATCTTTAATCAAGCACCCCGCAGTACGTTATGTCCACAAGGTTTTATCCCACTCCTTCACTGCTAGGCGTGAGACTGGAGCCGTACATGCAGATGAGTTGAGCTTTCTAGGTCACGGCTTAGCACCGCTGATCCGCGCAATCGAAGAGGACAATGATCTGTTCCCAGAATTGGAAGATCGGAAGTATAGTCCGGTAGCGCTTCTTTGTCAGCAATTCTTGACGGTTAAGAAGAAGAGCTGGTTTACCAAGGACGCCACTCCAAAGATATTTATCGGGAGTTTTGTGACCCCGATCCTGCGTTTCGCAAACATCATCCTTCCCAAAGATAGTAAGGGCATACAGCCAAGACTTATGGATTTTGATTATCTACGAAGAAGTGGATTCCTAGGCGGAATGCTCCGGAAAAAATATATATACGCCTTCACATCTGGTAACCAGAAGCGCCAGAACCTCATTCCCAACCCCGAGATCACCTCTCTCTCGACGTCGGCTAACCTTATGTTCAGCCACGTTCACCAGGATCTACCCGATCCAATACACCCTGAATCAAGGAATGGCGTCAACCAAGACGAGGAGCCAGAGAACCCTTCTCTCGCTGCTGAGTACTTTTGCAATCAGTATGCACCTGTCTATGGGATTGCCCGCTACTCAGCACCGCTTGCCCCTACCCCTCTTTTGTTGGGACCCACTCAGGATCTATTTTTAGAGGCACACCGGGTTCGCAGGGAGAACCGATTTAGGGACCGCGCTTTTAGAAAGGTTGCATATGCTGTCAAGGGTATGCAGAAGGAAATTGGCAAACTCCGTCGCCACAACGAAAAACTAACTACTGCTTTAAAGAGTATGATCAGCTGTGCAGAAACCAGTGTCGTCGTACCAGTGCCGGACAAGGACACTCAGGAGAGAGGCCGTGGATCCAAAAGGCGCCGAACCAAGCGTCCGCGCCGCAACATTCCGCCTCCCCCGGTTCCGTCCACCGAGAATGAGTCCCCTTCCTTCTCCACTGACGGAGAAATAGACCCCGGAACAACCATTTTCTAAAGGTCCACTCTTAAAACACCCTTGTAAATAATGCATTTAGATTATGTCGTTTTTGGTCCTTTCCTTACTTCGACTTACACAGGGACTGTGTAGTTTAAGTTTGGGGGAGGGACCGCCTTAGTACTATTTTAAGAAAAAAGCAAAAAAATCACAAAAAATTCTAAAAACCCAAAAAGATTTTCTCTTCTTTTAGGATTGAGTCTAGAACCATTTTCATAGGGAATTAGTGAAGATTTCGAGTTTTTCCTCAGAGTTTGCGTAAACCTTACGGGTATTCTTAGGAAGCATGTTTAGTGGGAACCACGTTAATGGTTGATTCATGATATGTTTCTTCCTAATTGCTTACTTAGGCTTCAGAATTAGCTCTTTGTCATAAGGACCTAGATTATAGCATAAAACCGTGTCTGAAATCCCTTTCAAGTTCCCGATAGTGTATATGGTTTGCCTAAGGTTCCCCCTCTCTTCCCAAAAAGCTTTAAGATAGAAAAAATAAATAAAAAGAAAATAAAAATAAAAAGAAAGAAAACTTTTCAAAAAATAAAGGGGTCTAGCTTTAAAAAAATGATACCCAAGAAGATTTGAGAGCTAAGACCATTCACCATGATATAAGAATAAGCGCCTGAAGCTTAACCGCTTAAGCGTTTGTTCGAGTGCCACGAAGTCTGCAGTAAGGGGATGGGATCCTGGGTGCGTAACCACTCTTTGGATCTCACTCAACCTGTCTCACCAGATCGAGTAGGTTATTCGGTTTTAAAAAAATGATACCCAAGAAGATTTGGGAACTGAGATCACCACTCAAGGAAAAGAAAAGAAAAGAATAAAAAAGAGGCCGAAGAGCCCAATCTTGAGTAATAAGGATATGAGATGGGAATAGGACTTGAAGCGGCTTGAAACCTGAAGGTTCTGCAAAAGGTGACGAGTATGGAATAGGTTGACTTGCTATAGTCTAGATTAGCTCCTTCTTTAATTGGTAGCATAGAGCTTTGTGATGATAGTCTTGTCTGCATTAAAGACTGGGCGCTTGATTGTTTGATGTTATTAGTTGTGGGTCACTCTTCCATTTCTTAATAAGATTGCTTGATCGGTTTTACCTAACTTTTTAAACTCGCTGATCTGATTCCCGATTCGTTTTCAAACCTCTCTTGAGGACAAGCAGGATCTAAGTTTGGGGGAGTTGATATACTCGGTTTTTATCGTTATTTTTGTCTCGTCTTTGCCTCGGGTTTGTGTGTTTTTGGTCATTTTAGAGTCTTTTAGGATTGCATTTGGGTACATATTGCATTTCCAGGTCTTTAGGAAGATCGTGCAATATCCGGGTACGAAAAAGGCGGAAACGAGTCAACTCTGGAAGTCAACCAGAGGGAATATCGGCTAGAGGAGAAGAGCATCGGCCAGGGATTGGCCGATACACCCAGAATCGACCAGCCACAGACCGATATCGGCCAGGATAGAGGCAAATCGGCCAGCCCATGGCCGATACACCCAATATCGACCTGCCCAGACCAATATCGACCTGCCCAGACCGGTATCGGCCAGACCCAGAGCAGTATCGACCACCCCTTGGCCGATATTCGTGCCAGATTTTGCCATAAATGGACATTTATGCCCGGGGTTGCTCAGCTTTAAATAGTCACCTCTTGTCTCCATTTGCAAATGGAATAGGATAGAGAGAGGTGACATTTAGGTGGTTAGAGAATATTTTAGTTTAAGTTTATGTAGTTGTAGATCTGGTTGTTTTGCTGTAAGGAACCTTGCCTTAAGTTAATGAATCAGATCTTTGCTTGTTATTTGCTTTGTTTAATTATGAGTTGTGAGTAGTTCCCCTTAGGTGATTGGTTAGGCTAGATCAGGGCGCCGTGTCTATAGATCTAGTGTTCCGGGGTTTAGAACTACAAGTATTTTATGCAATAAGGTGCTCTTAAGGCTTGATTGCAGTCCGGCCGACTCAGTCATGATCTAAAGAAAGCTTCTAAACCCTAAATGGGATAGTTAGCTTTTAGTTATATCTTATTCAGTTTTAGATAATATTCGTGATTGCCTAAATATTTGAGGCGCGAGAGCGCGGTATGGAAGCATGTTAGGATAGAATCTAGAATGAGCTATGGGAAAATGATTGCATCGGGATTTCTCAAAGCGTTTGGACACGAGAGTGCGGTGTTAGGGAAATACCGAGAGAGGCCCTTCATGCGAGAGTGGTTGGACCCATATTTAATTCCTTAGACCTAGGATAAGTTCAAAACTGGAACATCTAGAACTAGGACCTTTAGCCTGAAATATGTTTGCCTGATCAATTGCCTGCTTTTCTTTAATTAAAGTCTTCGTTAATTTCCCGTTTTAATTACTTGTTGTATGGTCACTTGCTCTTACTACAATCTATCGACAATTCCAACAGGATTTTTAGTAACGGATATAAAATCCTTCTTAGACCTAGGATTCCCTGATAAGTCTATTGTCTCTAGTAAAAACTCCCTATTTGGTTCGATATACACCCTCAACTTCATTTGCAACATTTATATTTTCCTATGCTCTACTCGTTTATAGTAAGTAGTAGGGGGAAGTAAAAACCTTATTTATCAGTACTACGGCTAACATACATACTAGAATTGTCTAATACGGTTTACTTACATACTAGAATTGTCTCAAGTGAAAGACTTACATGTTATACGTGTCTCTTATGGCTGATTTACAAACTAGAATTTTCCGAATTGGCTGGGTTATACAAAGACATAGTTACAACTGAATTATGGCTCCAACTACGTCTTATACGACTGATTGAGGGTTATGCTTATGGCTGAGTTGTAATTGTTGTTTCTAAAGCATCACATTGCTTTCATTACAGTAATAATAATAACTACCGAAAACAAGAACAATAACATCGTCTTCTTCATCACACGCCATTCAATTTCTTCAATCTAGCAATGAAAGTGATTAAAGAGGTTAATCTCAACTTCTTTAATTTGTTTCATATTCTCCTCCAAGCACTTTTTAACCTCTATCATTTCCTCCTCATACGTAGCCAATTTCTTACTTATCTTTTCCAACTCGTTATGAATTCCTTCATGGAGCCGTTTAAATATATGATTATCATTCACCAACTGTCAAATTCAAACAAGCTATAACATATGATAACAACATATCCAATTTAAATTTTATTCAATCATACCCTATGTCCGGCTACAAAAGAGCATAGATAGAACCTCTAATACGGATTAAATTATGTTCTTGAAGTCCTCACAACGATTTATTCGCATAACCAACAATGAGTTGATACTTTGTATACCTTGTATGTCTGCCAGCTATGGCTTGACGCTGGAGCCTTCGACGAAATATCGGAATCGTCAGGTCAACTTTGCCAACCTTCACGAACTCTCGAAGGTGTTGGACATGTCTGCTAGGCCGGGGGAAGAAATCCATTTGTGGAAGATATAGATTAGGGGGTAAAATGATTTTTAGGGCTTTTGAATTGGTTATGGGAGAAAATGATTTAGGGGGGAAGGTGCTATGGCGGGAAAACGATTTTGTAGGTTGATTTACGGATTATAAATTTGTCTTATACAACTGAAATCTATTAGATATGGTTGAGTTCTGACTTAATAATGGTTGCTTTATGATTTAATAAAGGCTTAGTTATGTTTGCTTAGGGCTGATTTATGGATTTCACAAAAACAACAACGTTTCATGTTTTCTTGATCTTAGTGCCAACCTGTTCTCTTACATTGATAACGTAGTAATACATCGTTTCCCAGGTGATATGACATAATAGTTGACTAATAAGACATCATAGCTGACTAATAGGTCCTCATAGTTGCATAATAATAATATGTTATTATTTAATGTATAAGATATTCACTGTTTACTGATCTACGGAGAATGATATTTTCTTTTACGGCTGACTTTTGGTTTTATTACGGTTGGCTTCTGGTTTTACTTATGCCTTGATTAATATTGACTTTGTTATTCCTCACGACTGACTAATGGATTAGAATTCTTACTTACACGGCTGACTTCCGGTTTAAATATGTCTGAGTTCTTATTTAATTGTTCCTTAGTTGTGATTTAATTACGGTTGAGTTCTATTCGATTCCAACTGAGTTATGGATATATGGATTCCAATAAGCGACGGTGCTCATGTTTTATGGATCATAATTTTGTCTTATACGGCTGATTTACGGATATTACTATCTCTGGCTTCTGTTTAATGATGACTAATTTACATTTTATTTCGGTTGAGTTACTCTTGCCGGATTATTTATGGATTAGAATGTGTCTTATGCGGCTGACTTCTGGTTTAATTATGGCCTAGTTCAGATTTGATTATGTCTGAGGTCTGTTTGATTATGACTAAATTGTGTCTGATTAAGGCTAAGTCTAAATTGTGTCTGATTAAGGCTAATTTACTCGTGTATTGAAACAAAGAAATAGAAATGCTATTTCATCAAGACAAGTCGACGGATTAAAAGGCTCGAAGGCCAATTGAACGATCTACAAAAGACACAAACGCTAAAGTATAAGTGGATACCAAGAAAAAGATCCAGGAGATGCTCCGACTGATGAGTTCGGAAGAGAGATCATATTGAATTCGCAAAAACCTATAAGTTAAGCTTTGTGAATCCACTAACACCAACCAAATCCCGAGTAGGAGGAGCCCATTGATTGGTCGCGTTGAACCATATTTGACAGAATCTCCACGACCACAAATTTGCGACCTGCCGGCTACTATCATAATGATTGCATACACGTCAGTACGAACACAGTGACAAGTGACCATCGATCAGTACATATACAATGACAAGACGATGGTCCTCGAGAAGTATGTCGGAGATGTCATTATCAGACTCCATGAGAAAGCCATTTTAGAAAGTAGGGCGAGGAGGCTAGAGAAAAGATACGAGAAAGAGTCGAGGGAAGAAACGGTCTGGAATGAGGACTTTGTTTGATCACGACGAAGAAACGCTCCCTTTAAGACAAAGAGGAAGAGAGAGAATACAAAGATGAAGAGAAAAAGAAAAAAGAAATTAAAGACTGGAATAAACTTATATGTTTGATTGATTATAATCAACGACACAAGATGATGATCCTAGTTCTTATGGATTAGCCAATTGTGTGTAGGCTCTCGGAGAAAACGATTTGGTGTGAAAAACATTTAAGTTTGAAAACGATGTTGGGTGAAAACTCAGCCTTGGAATCAAAACAATCTCAGCCATCAAGTAAATACCGGTGTGTTGAAATTCACTGCTGATTTACGGGTTAAGAAATTTTCTAATATGGTTGATTTCATGTTTAACTATGTCGCATACCTTAGCCACGATGAAAATAAAAACTAGATAACTCAGCCGTTAAATATGAAATTCGAAAATACTGCGTTCCATGTTTTCTCGATGTTTGTGTCAACCTGTTCTCTTTCATCGGTAACGTAAAAAGACATCATCTCCCATGTGATATGACATCATAGCTGCCTAGGACATCATATTTTACCGTATAATGTTAATGTGTTAATATTATTTAGAGTATAGAGTTTAGTGTTTAGGTTTAATGTGGTAAGATTTAAGGCTGATTTACGGAGTATAACTTTTCTTTAACGGCTGACTTATGGTTTAATTACGGCAGAGTTATTCTGGTTTAATCTTAGTCGTTGGATTGTTTATAATCAACGACAGAAGATAATGATCTCTATTTGTTAATAGTTTCATTAATATTCAGAGATTTGATCATATATTCGAATATTTGATTAATAAATGAATATTCAACTATACGAGTAATATTCAATATGAATTAAATTAAAATATTTACCTTAAGTTTGAGTAACTTTATATAAATTAGACAACATTTGATTAATAAATGAATGTGAATGATCTTATATTATTTACCCGCAATTTGATTTACTATGAATTAGACAACATTTGATCTAAAATTCAATTATATCATCATCTATGATCAATCAAATATGTGATCTACATGTAAGGTCTAAAGTAATTGTAAGATAATCAACATACATCTCAATATCATTATTCAAATAAATGATCATATATGATTAATCAACTTACATCTCAATAGCATTATCAATTCTTAACTCATAAATTCAATAAAGTGGATGCATACATTTGATTAATACTCATTTAGGATTGAAAAGAGGATCTTTATTAACCCATTTCATATTATATACGTTCAGTTTGAGAGTTTTATAGCGTGTTTGATATATGGTAGAGTTATATGGCCACTAAACGGCTGACTTATATAGTTTAGGGTTTGGCTGAGTTATATGGCTACAAAATGCCTGGTTTATATTAAAGACTGATCTACGGATTATAATCTTGTCTCTAGCGGCTAAATTCTGTTTTAAATACGGTCGAGTTACGCTGTATTTTTTGCTTAGTTCTCTTTTAATTTTGGCTGAACTCATTCCATTTACGGATTCACAGAAACAACATCGTTTCATGTTTTTCGATGTTAGTGCCGACATGTTCTCTTATATCGGTAACGTAAAAAGACATCGTGATATAACATCAAAGTTGCCTAATAAGACATCATAGCTGACTAATAGGACATCATAGATGCATAATTATATTCTTTTATTAGTTAGTGTATAAAATATTAAATGTTTAAGGAATTACGGATAATAATATTTTCTTTTACGGCTGCCTTATGGTTTTATTACTATTGGCTTATGTTTTAATTACGCCTAATTTAATTTTGTACTATGGCTGAGTTATGTTTTACTCATGCCTTGATTAATATTCACTTAGTTATTCTTCACGGCTGACCAATGGTTTAACTATGACTGAGTTACTATGGTTTAATCTTACCCGTTGGATTGTTTATAATCAACGGCAAAAGATGATGATACGAGTGTTGATGGATTAGCCAAATAGAGAGTGGACAATTTGGACCATTAGATCTAATCTTATCAACGGCCAAGAATAAATAAAATGTGATCCTAGTTATTGTTTAATCTTTAGTTANTGATTGTTTATAATCAACGGCAAAAGATGATGATACGAGTGTTGATGGATTAGCCAATTAGAGAGTGGACAATTTGGACCATTAGATCTAATATTATCAACGGCCAAGAATAAATAAAATGTGATCCTAGTTATTGTTTAATCTTTAGTTATTAATAGTTTCATTAATATTTAGATATTTTAACATATATTCAAATATTTGACTAATAAATGAATATTCAAATTTACGAGTAATATTCAAATATGGAAATATTATATTATATATGATCATATATGATTAATCAAATATGTGATCTACATGTAAGGTCTAAAGTAATTGTAAGAGTATCAACTTACATCTCAATAACATTATCAATTTTGAACTTGTAAATTCAATAAAGTGGATACATACATTTGATTAATATTCACTTAGGACTGAAAAGAGGATCTTTATTAATACATTTCATATTAGGGTTTTATAGCATGTTTGAGGTATAATTGAGTTATATGGCTACAAAATGGCTGGCTTATCTTAACGACACAGTTGAGTTACAAGTTTACTAAATGACTGGCTTATTTTAAAGACATAGTTTAGGGTTTGGTTGGGTTATATACAGATACAACACGAGTAGCTTTTCTAAACGACGTAGTTGAGTTACAAGTTTACTAAATGATAAATTGATATTTTATCTCGGTTGGTTGGTGGTTTATCAATGTAATATGGGTAAGGTGGGTGATCAGTATGTCGAACTAACTCTGGGAATTAACTCACAAGTTTTATGATGGATTTTACTAAGTCTAGGTGGACTAAAGGGTTTGTTTTGTCACTAACAAATCCTAAGCAGCAAGTTGATAAAAATAAGAATTCAGAAATGAAGGATGCTCATGGATCAGGGAAATCGATATTGGTAGTGGTTCTCATTCTAGATCGGTTTACTAAACTCCTTTGGGTTTATCCTATGTCTAAGAATTTCGAATATAGACTAACTCACTCTCGTGATGGAAGCCCCTTTCCTAACATTCTACTATATAATCTCTTGGCAATAAAACATGAATAGAAAGCACTTAACGCAATACCATACAACAATCAGTCAATAGCTTAAACAATCTCTTGGAAAGAATTGACTAATTCAGGAATTTTATCAAACACCTTTCTGGTAATAAATCTCCTATGATCTAGATTAGGTTAGCTATTCCTATTCTAGCATTAGGTTCATGAATAGATTGAGGATACTTACTCTATTTCAGATCTAAACCATTTCTAGCAATCAAATCTACCAGATCTAATCTCTAATCCATAAGTTTATGAAGATTACTCACAATTCATTCCTAGAACACTTAGAGATTTTTTACACCTGATTTGTGAGAGGGATTGGGATTAGAATGAATTGGAACTAAGAATCAAACAATTAAGAACAATCAAAATGGGAAAAAGTAATTGCAATATAAAAAGTACCAATGTAATCTCTCACAAATGTTTGAGAATAATCAGATCTAAAACTTCAAAACCTACGAAAAACTAAAGCAAAAAACGTGTTTAGGGTTTTTGTGTTTGGATCCTTTTACAAGAGATCAAAATTAAGTGCAAAAAGGGAAATAATCTTGCTGTCAGCGGGGCCTCCTCCGGTTAGTGCAGACCGGCGCACGTGACCGGTGTTGATTCTCTGTCGGGCTTGGTTGAGTTCCACCTGTCTATCTTGACCGGCTGTCCTCTTCCAGAATGGTGTGGGTAAGCTTCGCCAGTCAGTGACACCGCTGGGACGAACCGGCGGTCTTCCTCCTGTTCGGCCTATTTTAGTTCCACTGGTCTGGCTTGACCGGTGATCTTGACCGACGAGCTTGGTTCTCCTGGGACTTAGCCATTTTTCCTCCGAAAACGCTTTATAATTGCTCAATTCCTCTCCTTCGCCTTTTCTGCACCTGAAATGATGAAAAACATACAAATGCAACATATCGACTCTAAAATGCATCCTAAACTAATGCAAAATGAATGAAAACCGAATGGCAAAACCGGTAAAATACACACACATCAACTCCCCCAAACTTAGTCATTGTTTTCCCTCAAGCAAAACAAATTATAAATTAACGGTCGAGGTTTGACAAACAAGAAACAACCTAGAGTTTTCGATGAGAGCGTTTCCAACCTAGCATAACTACTTGTCTCATCATTCAAACACCAACACCATCAATCATCATAATTGTGCCAAGTCGTTCCACTCAACTAGTCTAATCAAGCTTTCCTACATTCAAATTAAATAAGAGCAAAACATGATCAAGGTACACAATAGTTTCAATCGGTTCAGACTAATGGGGTTTTCAATGCAAAAGAGAAGGTTTCACACAAGGCATGAAGGTCAATTGTAATTTGGTTTCTCTCGCAGAGTGAAACAATTGTAGCAAAATCAGGAAAGATAAAGCACAATTGGGGAATACAACATTGAACATCTATTCTTCCCCCAAACTTTGACCTTAGTATCTACCAAATCCTATTCTCTTGACCTTTTCTTTCTTTTCCACTCTTCTTTTGACTTAGGGGTTTTCTATTTTTAGACTCTTTCTATCTCATCTTACTCCAAGGTTATTATTATATTTTTTTTCTTTTTCGTTTTTCTCTCTCTTTCTTTTTCTAGCCTTACACAGAGGATAAAATTTCTCTACTTGATTTCTAGAGTCTAATAGCCTTTGGCTTCCCTTTGATCCTATCTCTTTTTCTTTCTGCCCATTTTTTTTTTGTTTTTCTCTTTTCAAGTTTTTTCATGTCAAACTCATAATCTAAAACTTAGTTCTACCCATAACCAGATCATAATCAAGTCCTAGAGTTACCTAAGCGTTTCTTTACTTTTTCAATCAATTCTCAAATATCCTAAGCTACCCAAACAGATCTTCTCTAATGTCGTTCTCTATACTTTCAGGTTTTTGCAAAATTGCAATCATTGAATGAAAAGGAGAACTCACATATATGTTTAGGCCAAGGGTGCAAAAGGGTTAGAGGGAATCATCCTAAAAATGAGAATGATCGAATAGAGCTAAATGTGTTTAGGCTAAATATGCTCAATTTCGTGCTTGAATATAGAAAATACCATGAAACATTATGCAACTAAAATCATGTTAATTAAAGTCAGATTAAAAACTCATATTATATTGAAAGCAATCCTAAACTAGCAAGTATCAAAGACCATAGACTTAGCTTATCTTATATCAGGCATTGTTGCATAGAACTTCAAGACTTTTTGGAAACTACTAAGCCGGAATCGGTGATCTAAAGTGAAGGTGTTTTGGTTCCCTTTTGAAAACACGAAGTGAATGCAATCT
>OVAO01002598.1:0-12498 GCA_900406285.1 Biscutella auriculata
TTCCATTTTTGGTTTCCATCAAGCTTTTTAAGGGGAAGAACCCCACTCAAAAGACTTATCTAGCTTATTAACATAATGGCGGGGACCATACTTTAGGAGTACATATACCGAAATGCATTTCTAAAACTTCAGGCCAATCCCTATATAAAGAGACCTACCGTTAAGGAGACACTTTCTTATGAAATGTTAACTTGATGGAGCAAAAATTACAAAGATCACATGAACACGTTGAGCAAAGTTCCACATTGACGAAGTCTTGAGAATAAAGAGTCCCACATCAAAATAAACAAAGGAAAAAAAAGAAAGTAGTAGGCTTCTCTGGTTGACATTTAACAGCTTCCTTGCTGAGGATAAAGTACGACCAAGAAATTTTCAACAATCAAATTGATCTGATTGATAAAAACAAAATGAGATACAAAGACAACTTCATATATCGCTACACACAAACCAATCAGAGAACATATATGGAATTCCTTCATTTAATCAGAACATTTTAGAATGATAAACAGAAAAGCGCATGAATTTCGACTCATTGTAACTCCAGGCCCGTTTCAAATACCTTCCAAAATTAGAGGCTCGATGAAAAAGCAGAGCCGATTAGCACCACCTTGAGGACATAACTTTAGCTTCTTGGATAAACGTGATTTTTTCTTGGAGATGGATCTAAGACAAAATCCACCACACAGAAGAAACTTCTGATTTTGTAAACGTCGGAAATGAGAAAGGAATAGAGACACGAATGCAGTGGAAGTAAAAAAGAAAGAGTATGTGTTCTCGGGTAACAATGGAGACTGCTAGAGAGATTTCAAATTACTGAGAACTTTTGGAGAGAAATAGCAGAAAGTGCGAGTGAAGAAGATGCAGGTTCTTCTCAACTTCACAAGAAGAAAATGAAAAAAAAAAAAAAAAAAAAAAAANTTTGATTTCTCTCTTTTTCTTTTTTTATTTCTTTATATTTGGACTTAGAAGAATTATAGTTATTTTTTGTAAATACAAAAAAAAAAAAAAAAAAAATTATCCGACAATTTTGAATGTCTTTGGTTTTTTTGCCACCAACTGTATTTTAAAAGATAAATTTTCAGCACCTCACGAGGTTTAAAATGACTCTTATACCCTCGCTGGTATTTTCTTCACTTAATGTTTTCCTTCGTTTCAAAAATTTCACGATCACAGATTTTAACGCTAATAAATTCCTCTTTTACTGTTCTTATTTTGATATTTTTTTCAAATTACACAAAACGATTTATCTTTTGAACTTTTTATTCACATTCTCTCGCAAATAATTGATCTGCTTTGTGTGTTGAATATTACGGCCAACGAAATATGAAGAAGCTAATTAAAATGCAAGAAAAATAAGAGATTAGAATCGGTCTATACGTTTCTGTCACACTTTGGACCCAAAAACTGGTCTGCGAAATATAAAATAATAAATTTCATTTTCTATAACAAAGTCAACCACTTATATTAATTAACAAAATGGGAATATACTAATGAACCCTATATTAATTTAGTAAATAGAAGGGTACAAACATCCTTTCGAAGGTCTCACACACAAACTAGACAGTTATATATATATATGATGGAAATATTAATTATCAAATGTACGAACTACCTAAAAGTCCTTTTAATACATTTTATTTTATAATATTTTAGAAACTAAACTTTGAATATATATATATATATATATATATATATATATATATATAAATATATNATATATACATCAAAATATTTTAGTGATTTATATTTCTATCCGTGTAAGAAAATTTGTTGCATTGAAAGTTTCTATGTAATAGTTTTTTAATACTTAACTGTATTTAAATACTCGGGTTCGAATCTTTAAAAAAATATACATTAAAAAAATTATTAGTTCAGTGGTGATGGTTGGGTGAAAGGAATGATAATCTAGATCTCAAAACGTAAATCGGATCAGAATCCTATCCAAAATTTGGAACGTTGTTTCTAGATTAATTAAAGGATTTCAAGAGCTTCTCTACAGGAAACAAGAGACTTATATAGTCAATATATGATGTTATTTTAAGCTTAAAGACTAAGATGCACCTAAAGGAATATGCTAAGGTACACATAGACATTGAACCTTAGCACCTGATACACCCCATAAATCGTTTAAAATCAACACGGTGGTGGTTTAAAAAGGTTTTAGACTCATCCTGTAAAAAATAGAGTGAAAAGGCTTCATATGCAATGGTTTGGTAAGGATATTCGCTAGTTGATTCTCATTGTCAACATGAATTGTTAGAAGTTTTGCTCTCTTGATGTGATCTTGTACACTGTGCCAGTCTATTTCGATATGTTTTGTCCTCTCATAGAAGACCAGATTTATGCTAAGGTAAACTGCCGACTTGTTGTAACAATAGTGCTTAGTCGATCTATCAATCGAAATCTTGAAGTCTTCAAGAAAATGATGTATCCAGACAATCTCTCTAGTAGCATCAAAAACTCATATACTTAGATGTTGCTTCTACTAACAATGTGTTGCTTTTTTACTACCATCGGTGCAGAGAATTCCCCAAGTACACTGAATAGCTAGTCGTGGACTTGCGTGTGTCTGGAAAAGATGCTCAATCGGCATCTGCAAAAGCATTTATACACAACTTAATATCAACAAAATAGAAGAGCCCTTGACCCGGGTTACTCTTTAAGTATTTCAATACTCTATGATCAACCTGTAAGTGAGCATCAGTAGGGGCTTTTAAAAATTTGTTTAATTTACAACAAAAGTAATGTTAGGTCTAGTAATCATGAAATCTAATAATCTGCCAATCATCTATCTAGAAGGAATAACTGAAGGAAGGGTCTAACATGTCGTAAGTGTAAGTTTAACATAAGGGCCCATTAGAATCGAATTAGGCTTACACGCTAATAAACTTGCACTTTCAATCAAGTCTAATGCATATTTCCTCTGAAAAACATATATACCTTGTGAGGACGAAGCAATCTAAACCCAGAAAAACGTAGAGGAGCTAAGTCTTTGACCTTAAAATGTCGAGCGAGCGGTTCTCCAGGACTGGCAGGTCCACCTCGGATATGCGAGACTTATTACCGTTGACCCGGTGGGGACTAGTGAGGGATTGGCAATCATGCATCACGAAAAGGTCAAACCAACCGTGACCCTCTAGACGTTGAGAGTGATAGATTTGGAGATATGTTTACATAAAAGGAGAATGACCCTCACCTTTGTATACGGTGACCAGTTGGCTGGCTACGGGAACTAGTATGGGAGAGGATTCTGCGGATAGGGACACTACGAGAGGAACCATGGTTTCTAATCGGAGACTTCAATGAAATCCGAGGAAACCACGAAAAGAAAAGGGGACGGCTTCGCTCTCAGTCCTCCTTTGCTCATTTCAACAACATGATCAATATCTCGGGATTCACGGAGTTCCCGTTTCGGGGGAGTGATATGTCTTGGAGGGGACACCGTGCGACGGGACTAATGTAGTGCAAACTAGACCGGGCGTTAGCAACTGCCGACTTCCACGGCGTATATCCGGTGTCGTACATTGAATACCTCGACATGCTCGGTTCTGATCATCGGCCCGTGCTAGCGTGCCTCAGGACATGGGAATATAAACACAAACGAGCGTTCCGCTTTGACAAAAACTGGCTTGGGAAAGAAATATTTATGCAGGTGGTAGAGCAAAGCTGGAAGGATGAGGATGGCCCCCAGTCCCTGTTGGATAAGATAGCTAGATGTCGGAGTGCGATCTCCAGATGGCTGAAGGAGTACCTAGAAAATGGGAATGCACGTCTGGTTGCCCTGACGAAGGAGTTCGAGGCCGCCCAAACAGATGATAACTGCCCTAGAGAGAGAGTTAGACTGCTCGCTACACAAGTCGAAGCAGCATATAGGGAGGAGGAAGTTTATTGGCAACAGAAGAGCCGAAATCAGTAGCTTAGGGAAGGGGACAAAAACTCAAAATTTTTCCATGCTCTCACGAAGCAGCACCGCGCGAGGAACCGCATCTCGGGACTTTTCGACAACGCGGGAACTTGGGTTGAAACGGATTGAGAGATAGAACGGGTTGCCACATCATATTTCGAAGGCATTTTCACCACAACCACGCCTCAGGAGATGGAGGAAGCCCTCATAAATGTTCAGGAGACAATATCGGACGAGATGAATGAGATGCTCACCAAACCACCATCAGAGGAGGGGGTTAAGCAGGCCCTATTTATGATGCACTCTGGGGAAGCTCCCGGACCAGACATGATGACAGCGATGTTCTTTCAGAAAACATGGAACATTGTGAAGAAGGATCTTGTGGAGGAAGTGAATCTCATGCTCACTACGGGGGAAATATATACAACGTTAAATGACACAAATATTTGTCTTATTCCAAAAAAGGAGAGACCAACATGAATGGCGGACCTGCGATCGATAAGTCTCTGTAATGTGGCATATGAGATGATCTCGAAGGTTCTTTGCCAGAGGCTGAAGCAAGTGCTCCCCAGACTGATCTCGGAAACCCATTCAGCCTTTGTACTGGGTCGCCTCATATCCGATAACATCCTCATAGCTCAAGAGATGTTCCATGGTCTGCGGACTAATCGGGCATGCCAGGGGAAGTTTATGGCGGTTAAAACAGATATGAGCAAAGCCTACAATAGGCTGGAATGGGGTTACCTAGAAGGTGTGCTCCGAAAGATGGGATTCTCGGAAACTTGGGTAGGCTGGATTCGGACGTGTGTATCCACGGTGAGGTACAAAATACCACTAAACGGGATTCCGAAGGGGAATGTTAGTCCGGGACGGGGGTTATGACAAGGAGACCCACTATCCCCATATATGTATTCCTGGTAGCCAACATTAGGGAAGCAGAACGACGTAAGGAAATCACTAGGGTACGTGTGGCCTCAGCGAGCCCAGATGTTACCCACCTCCTTTTTGCGGATGATAGTGTATTCTTCTGTAGAGCCAATGTGCATGAATGTACGGTGCTGCAAGGTATACTGAGCACATACGAGAGGGCTTCAGGGCAGAGGATCAACTATGGCAAATCATCCGTCCAATTCGGCCACCGGGTACTGAGCGCGAATAGGGAGAAGGTGAATGAACTATTGGGGATCACAGAGGAGGGGGAATGGGAAAGTATTTAGGGTTACCGGAGTGTATGGGAGCCCGAAGACACAGATCTTTCATTTCATCCAGCAGAAGTTACAACAACGGACTGAAGACTGGTCAGCCAGAGTCCTCTCGAAAGGGGGGCGGGAGATCCTAATCAAGACAGTTGCGGCCGCACTCCCGACCTATGTGATGACCTGCTTCCAGCTTCCAAAAGAGATTGTCAGACGCCTTACAAGTGCAATCACACAATTCTGCTGGAGTGGGGGAGGTGGGCGCCGAGGGATATGTTGGAGGAGCTGGGATAGGATGTGCGATACGAAGGATAACGGTGGAATCGAGTTCCGTGACCTGGAATAGTTCAACACCGCTCTCCTCGCAAAACAACTGTGGAGACTTTTGGATGCCCCAGACTCTCTATTCACCAGAGTTCTCAGAGGACGCTACTTCAGGGACGGAAACCCCATGAAGCACGCTAGATACACATCCATGTCATACAGGTGGCGTAGTATCATTTCGGCGCAGCCTCTGGTCGAGATTGGGCTCATCAATCGGGTGGGGTCAGGTCATTCAATCTCTGTGTGGAATGACCCTTGGCTCCCAGCCGAATGCCCGAGGCCCGCACAGAGCAGGGGATCTACATCATTTGGTTAACCCTGGGACGAATACGTGGAACCTTCCACTAATGTCATCTATTATGGATGAGGAGGATATGGCACTGGCCAGGGGGATACGTCCCTTGGGAACTCTTCAGCAGGACAAGGACACCTGGCACTTTACCAAAATCGGGAAGTACACTGTGAAATCAGGATACGAAGTGGCTCGTAAGTTTCTGGACACTAGGAGAATTACGACTGCGGGACCCACTATGAACGCCCTTCTATCGCATCTCTGGAAGTTAAAATGCCCCCCAAAAGTGAAACACTTTCTCTGGCATGCCTTGACAGGAAGCATAGATGTCTCGTCCCGAATACAGACAAGAGGGATCCAATGTGATGATGTATGCGGGACTTGTGGAGTGGAAGGTGAAACTGTAAACCATGTCTTATTTGAGTGCCCCCCTGCGCGACAAACCTGGGCGTTGGTCGGAGTCCCGATGAGATGGGTGGGGATTCTTAGCGAATCGGTATTCGTTAATCTCGATCATCTCTTCTGGCGGGTTCCCCGGGACAAGGACATCTCCTTCTTCCCGTGGTTGTGTTGGCAGATATGGAAGTCGCGGAACAACTCGATTTACTCGGATCGAAGGAGGGACCCTCAGTGGGTAATCGACCGGGCGATGATCGAAGCGGATGAATGGAGGGAGGTCGAGTGACTAGGGTGCCAGGGAACACAATCAGGGGTGGAGACGGGGACGGTGACGCCGAGAATCATAATTTATAACTGCTACGTAGATGGGGCCTGGACACTCTCCGATCCACTTTCGGGGGTAGGTTGGTCTCTCCATGACCCTGGTCGAGGTCAGGTGTTTAAAGGTGCCCGGGCCGGCCCTCGTGGACCCTCCCCCCTGCATGCGGAGGTGGCCGCCCTCATTTGGGCCATGGAAGTCATGGTTGAGCGGGGCTACCGACAGGTGAGTTTCTGGACGGACTCGACGAACGTGATTACAATGCGAACTAACAGGAGGTAGTGGCCGAGCTTCGATGATCTTATGGACACTATGTTGGGCCTCGTGGTCAGATTTGTTATGATGAGTCTTAGACACATCACGCATGAGGAGAACCGCAATGTCCACGAGCTTTCCACTGCAGCCCGTAGGAGGGGGACACCGATGGAATTCATTGAGGCTTGCAGCGTTCAGGAGACCGCCAGATAGACATAGTTTTCCCATGCCGACAAAAAAAGAGATTTCAAGTCAAGTCATCTTTGTTGTTACTAGCAATTGCAATATCATCGATATAAACTAAAAGGGAAATGTAACTAGTCTTAGTAAACTTAAAAACAAAGTTTTATCTGATTGGGACTGAACAAAGTCATTAGCAATAAAACAATAGTAAATAATTGATTGCATTGTTTAGATGCTTGCTTAAGACCTTACATGCATTTTTTGAACTTATAAACCGAATTGGGAGAAAGAATAACACCGGGAGTAGGAGTATAACCCTGAGGCAAGATCATGTAGATGTCACCATCAAGTTGACTCTGTAAAAAGGCACTCTCCATATCTATTTGAGATAACTCCCATCCCTTTTTACAACTAATCCCAATAATAACTTGACACTAGTTAATTTTGCAATTGGAGAAAAAGTCTCAGTATAATCCACTCCCTCTTGCTGAGTAAATCATTTGGCCACTAACCTAGCCTTTTGTCTTTCGATACTACCATTAGATAGAATTTCAAGGTAAAAATCCATCTGCAACTTACTATATTCTGACCTAGAGGTAGTGAGGTGATGTCCCATGTCATTCTGTTCCATAGCTTGCATTTCATCATAGATACCTCCCTTCCATTGATCAGAAGTCATTGCTTGCTTGAAGGTCTTTGGTTATGTTTCAACATAATAAGAGAAAATATATTGAGAATAAGGCAAAGATAGTTTCTCATATGATAAGACATATTGTAAGGGGATTATGAGTTGTGTAGTGAGTGGGAACAAAGGTCACTGAGTTGTGTAAGAGCACACTGATAATTCGATAAATATGTAGGTGGTTTGTGATTACGCCTAATTCATCCAATTGTTGGAGTACTGGCACCTCCTGTATTTGACTTGGTTCAAGTGTAGTATTCCAAATAACTGTTGCAGGTTGAGTTACTAGAGCATGGGCAGACTGAAGTTCCATTGGAGCAATCTCAGGCTGATCATGAACAACTTGGGAAGGAGTATCATTCGACCTAGGAACAAGCTGGTGAAGCTGAGTAACCTCATCAGAAACCATTGATGGATTAGAATGTGAAGATGTCGCGATTATGCTTGGAATTGGTATATTGTCATGATGCAAAAAGACACTAGGAAAAGAGACAGTTGAGGGTAAGATCATGTTCTGAAAATAATACTCTTCTTCATGGAAGACCACATTCCTTGAAATCGTAACATTATAAGTATCCAAGTTCAAGACCTTATACCATTTATATCCCATATGATAACCAAGAAAAACACATTTTGTCGTTCTTGGTGAGAACTTTGTTCTATTTTTTTGAAGAGTGCTGACATAGCACATACATCCAAACAATCTAAGAGATCTATACTCAGGTTCCTTATGAAGTAACATCTTAAAAGGATATCGATTTTATAATAAAGGGGAAGGAATTTTATTCATAAGAAACACAATAGTCAGTATACAACAGTCCAATAAACCAAATGAACTTGACATTGAAATAATAAGGATCTTGCGACAATAAGAATATGTTGATGCTTCCACTTTACCACAAAGTTTTGTTGAGGTGTATTTGCATATGAAATGTAATGAAATATGTCATGATTCTTCATGAGTTTAGAGAAAACTAATTTTGAAGTATTATCACTGCGAATGTACTTAACTTTAGGAGAGTATTGAGAATCAATGTACTTTAAATATGATTAAAATAGAGACGAAACATCACTCTTATACTTCATTTGGTAAATCCAAGTAAACCGAGTACAATCATCAACTAGTGTAAAGAAGTATCTATAACCATCTATAGAATCAACCGAGAATAGTCCTCAAACATCCAAATGCATCAAATCAAAAGGATGAGAAGACAAGTTGTATTCAAAGGATAGGATAAACGTTTCTGTTTTGCCAAAGGACAAACAGAACAATGTTTTTCAGAAACTAGACTAGACTTAGAAAGAGAATGAACCTCAGAGAGAATTTAAGTTTTGCAGATGAAGGATGTCCTAAGTGTTAATGTCAAAGACTTCCATCTACTGCCAAACTTGCACACAAAGAGAACTGAGAAAAACGATCTTATAGAATGTAAAGATTGTGTGTAAGATTACCCTTCCCAATCATTTGTTGCTAAGTATATTCTTGAATATAACATGCATTAGAAAAGCAGTGAGCAAAACATGTATCATCTTTTAACAAGCTACTAACACTAATTAAGTTGAATTTGAAAGAAGAAACATAAAGAACGTTATGTAGAACCAATGTACAATAAAATGGATTGTGCCCACATGAGAAACAGAGATTTTAAAGTCATTGGGTAAGGAAACATTAATATTTGAAGTAAGAAAGTCTTCCTTAAATTTTGTTAAATTTGAGCACACATGACTCGTATCCCCACTATCTATAATCCATGCCCCATGAGGAAGGGAAAAAGCTAGAGTAGATAGGACATGATTTTGATAGTGAAACTCGTTGTCAAAGTAATGCAAGTTAGTGAAAAAAGGGAAACCATTACCAGAGAAGACTGACAAGCCATGATTCCATTCACAATGATGGAAGCAGATGAAATTTGAGTTACATCTAAAGCTTGAGCCCTGTCAGCGATTTGTTGTATGGTGGATTGAATCTGAGATGGAGTCAATTGTTTTAAGTTGACATGATCCTCTTGTTGTGAGATGACATTAACAATTGATTTTGTATGATTCTGATAAGGAACTAGGAGGAGGTCTTGAAGATTGCTTGGGACTTGAAGACGAAGCACCACGAGGAACAAAAGGTGGTGGTGGTAAGGAACTAGGAGGAGGTCTTGAAGATTGCTTGGGACTTGAAGACAAAGCACCACGAGGAACAAAAGGTGGTGGTGGTAAGGAAATAGGAGGAGGTTTAGAAGCTTTGATATTGTGCTTGAAGCAGGATGATACCCATGAACCTTGTAGTACTTTTGAACTACATGGCTATAGAGACCACAATAAGTGCACAAAAGCCTATTATTATTGTTTATTGGTATAAAAGTGTTGTAAGCGGCTGCATATTCCACTTGATTTGAATCTGATCTAGAAATCACATAATATGAAGCTTCAAAGGCTACATTATCAAATATAGCAGGTGGTTTGACCATTCTCTACCTTTCATCTTACTGAACAATGTTGTAGGCTTCTTCTATTGTGGGAATAGGCTTTAACATCACAATGTGTCTTCGAGTCAGTTCATACTTGTCATGTAGACCCATTAGGAATTAGTAACACGACTTATATGTTGGAGTCTTTCCCAAAGTTGTGCAACATTATACTCCCACTTTTCACACTTACAAACAGGTATTTCCTCATAGTTCTTGTACTATTCCCACATAAGGGTTAGCTCAATATAGTAGTGATTAATGTCCATCGAGTCTTATTGTAACCTCAACTTGTTCCAAACATTAAGTGCCATTCAGACTGACCTTCGCCAAGAGTTGAAATCATCACCAACAGACAATCGCTTTGTAACTAGTTGAAGACCAGCATGATCCACACTATGGAGAAAGAAGGGATTGTCATAGTGACATGTGGAAATCGTCGCAGATCCATTAAACATTAGAACTGTGTCATTCGATGTCGACATTTGCATGAACTGAATATAAACTAAGAATGAGATTTTTAAGGAACATAAATCCAAGATATACGAACCGATTTATAAGAAAATCGATGAAAAAGAAGATCTCCGAAGAGAAGGATAAAGCGAAGAATGATGAAAGACGAAGCAAAAAGAGAAACGACGAAGAAAAAGCTCGCAAAAAGAGAAGAAAACCAAATGAATATATGGAAATGAACAAATCACAAACATATTGTAAATTATTTTGATACCATATCAAGAGTTTCTCCACAGGAAACAGGAGAAGACGAAGATCAAGAATAGAAAAAGAAAAATGTTTGTATATTATCCAAAACTTGTATCTAATACAAATGAGTTGATTTCTATAATCAACATATGATGTTATTTTAAGCCTAAAGACTAAGATGCACTTAAAGGAATGTAATAATGTATACATAGACACCTAAACAACTGACGAATTGAACTTTAACATCTAATAGAAGGCTTTGAGACAGGGGGTGATATGCGGCCCCTATAATAAGATATTAGAGATTTTGATCTTTAAAACCCATGTGTTTTATATAATATGCAGACACCCCAGAAACTTATATATCCGTAGTATTAATCGAGTTTTGATTCGGATCACTCAAGTTAATAAAAAAGCATGTTACGACCATGTGATTATAAGCATGGCTTTTCGAAAATGTCGACAACATAAAGATAGCAATGTGGAAAAATTTGATTGCAAAAGTTGATGTTGTGTGTGTGAAATCCTAAATCTGTATTGAGATTCTCATCACACACCCATATGCATGATGAAAAGGTCAAAAGAACTTAAAAGGTTAAAAACACATCACAAGGGATTGTGTATCTGATATTTCTTCTTTTAGATGTTTTTATCAGCTTTGTTTCCCACTTTCTACGTTCGTGTCCCAATCTTTATCGATGTGTTAGATTGCATGTCCGAATCAAGAATGGGTTTGATTGGGGTCAACCAAAAGCTGAAGATAGATGCATAAAGTTTGTATGTAATCTTTATTTTATAATTTGGTTCGAGGCAATATGAGTATATTTGTCAATTAATGATGATGATGAGCTTGACAACATCATAAAAATATGCAACATTCACCTAATTTGTACTACAATAATAATAAATTTAGCAACTCATATTGCCGCCCTAGAATTGTGCAGAGCGTAAAATGATTAGTTAGGCCTATTTGGCTCCATGTACATTGTTTCTACAAACAAATTGAAGTGACAAAATATGTAGAAAATTACAAAAAAGGAATAAATAAATAAATCACCGACCCACTTCGTTTGGTGGAATCAATCTGGGAGAAGTAATGTTGTTTTCAACATTATAAGTTTCCCATAGCTTTCAGAGCAACAGCAACAAACTCTAGTTAGGTTATGCAAAGTTCTCTGTAACAAAGAAAAATCTTAGACCAACATTGATTAGGGTGATTCACATCCTTACCAATCAGACGTGTTGTGGACGTGACTTGGGCATAGGTTTTGAATCGTTGGCAATCTCCACTTTATTCTCAGCATCGCTTCCAACACACAGCACGATCAACATATCTCAATCTCACACAAGAACATGCACATTGCATGTGACTAGTTAAGTAGAAATCACATTCAAATGTTTTCCTAATTATAAATCATAATCGTCATTTAAGAAAAAAATAAAATAAGCGATGTTTAAATCGTTTGTTACAAAACTTGCGAGTTGGAAACCAAAAGTTGTAGTCATTTTGATGAAAAGGTCACAAAACATTATCACAAGGGACTGTTTAATTGATTTTGATACCTCTCTTTTTTAGATGATCATCAATCAACTTTGTCTGCCACTTCATGTTTTTCAGTCTTTGTATCCCAATTTTGTTATGTCATATGTTTAAAAAAATTTAATTCCTGAATCAAAACTGTGTAGGTGGTCTTGATTTAACAGACCTATAAACATATATAAGTATTAGCACTCAGATGAAACATTGCAATTTTTTAAAAACTTCATATTCTTTATATAATCCAAA
>OVAO01002599.1:0-12296 GCA_900406285.1 Biscutella auriculata
ACTTGGTACTAAATTGCTTTTCTCTACTACTTGTCATCCTCAAACGGATGGGCAAACTGAAGTTGTTAACAGAACCATGGCTATGCTTCTTAGGGCCTTGATCAAAAAGAATTTCAAATCATGGGAAGATTGTTTGCCTCATGCGGAATTTGCCTATAATATGGCTAAACATTCTACTACCAAATATTTCCCTTTTGAAATTGTATATGGCTATGTTCCACTCACCCCATTTGACTTGATTCCTTTGCCTTTAAGTGAAAGTATAAGTGTAGATGCTAAGAAGAAGGCCGAACAAGTGCAAGCCTTACATGAACAAGTGAAGTCTAATATAGAGTCCAAGACGGAGTACTACACGAGATAAGCCAATAAAGGATGCAAAACACAATCATTCAAAGAAGGATATTGGGTGTGGATTCATTTGAAGAAGGACCGCTTTCCGGAAGAAAGGGATTCAAAGCTTAAGCCGCGAATTGATGGCCCCTTTGAAATAACCAAGAAGATCAACGAAAATGCCTATCTACTTGACCTCCAAGGTAAGTATACCGTGAGTTCTAGCTTCAACACTGCTGACTTGATCTCTTTTGATGTAGATCCCACGGATTAGAGGTCAAATCCTTTTGAAGAAGGAGGGGATGATGCATGCTTGAGTAGCAAAGGGCTTGAGACCGAGAAGACCTCTCTCCATGTACCACCAGGACCGATCATGTGTGCCCAAGCTAGACGTAATGCCAATGCATTGATGAAAGCTTTAGAAGTCTTGGAGGCTTGTTACCAACATTTTAAGAATGAGGAAGAGTTGATCATGTATCACTTCCTCACATCGTCTCCAAGCACCTAAGCCGGTTCTTAAGAGGTCTTAAGGGGTACTCTTTTCCCTTAGTGAGTTTTTTCCCAATGGGTTTTCGCACTAAGGCTTTTAACGAGGCCCATTGCATAAGACCTCGCCATAAGACCGCACCAAAAGAACCTTTTCAAACGGTCTCATGATCGTTGGAGAATCTTCTTCGGTTCTATCCTTATGCGTTGCGTTTTGCCTTCTCTTTTCCTTGTAGGTGTTTGCTTCCTTTTCAAGTTAAAAACTATATAAGGGCTTGTAGTCACTTTTGACATTATTTAACTTTCCAACTTTTTAATGAATGAGATTTCACTCTTTGGAAGTTCACTAAGAATGAGTCATATTCCTTAGGATTTTGGTGTGTAATATTCATGTCTGCTCTATATCAGCAAATCGTTCTCTTTGTTATTTGTTTGATCTAGTTTTGCTTTCCCCTTTTCTCAAGCAAACCGCTAAAGCATTAGGTCATCCGATCGAGAGTCAAGATCTCTTCTTGTTCCTCCGTCCAGGCCTCGTTCTTTTCCGAGTTTATTTTGATCGATCCTCATCATTTCCTCTAAGACAAAGACTCACCGAAGGGATTTGCATTTGGAGTTCAAACAGTCGAGAAACCTAGAGAGAGTTTTCACCATATGGTCGGTGATGCCATATCTTGCGTACTACGGTGAACCCAAGATTCTTTCTCCGACCAGATCTTGCCTTTCTGACCATCCCTCTCGACTGTGTCCCCTCATTTCGCACGAGAAAGAATACCACCGAAGGGTTTAGTGTTTGGAATCGTTTCGGTCGGAGGATTCTTCTCCCATTTCACTCGTACGCGCGGCGTAGCCGTACACGGTCGTACCCATCAACCCCAAAAACTTCCATCGACCAGAACTCTTGACCATTCTCTTCTCTCTCGACTACATCTCTTATTTCTGTCTCCTTAGAAGATTTGATGAGTATGAGAACGTTTCATTGCAGGGTTCGAGAGATCTCTTTTCTTGGCTGCTCTCACTTCGGCGGCCGCATGACATTTTAGTCATCAAGAGTGTTCGATCTTAGGAAGAGATACGTCACAATCCCTGTTAGAGGAAGGGGAACATTAGTAAGAGAAACATAATGCCACAAAACTCTATTATGGAAGTTGAAGTGTTTGATGTATGGGGTATAAATTTCATGGAACCCTTCCCTTCCTCCTTTGAGAACACATACATTTTGGTGGCAGTGGACTATGTTTCGAAGTGGGTCGAAGTTGTAGCGAGCCTGACGAACGATGCCAAGGTTGTCATCAAGATGTTTAAGAGCATAACTTTTCCAAGATTTGAAGTACCCAAGGTTGTAATAAGCGATGCCGGAACCCATTTTGTCAACAAGATCTTCGAGAACCTTCTGAAAAATATGGACTTAGACGAGCGACCAAGTCCACCCTCAGACGAGCGACCAAGTGGAGGTTTCCAACAGGGAGATTAAAGCTATCTTAGGAAAGGCGATCGAAATTACAAGGAAATATTGGTCTACAAAACTGGATGACGCTCTATGGGCTTACAGAACAACATTTAAAACACCCATAAGGACGACTCCTTTTAACTTAATATGTGGTAAATCCTACCACTTGCCGGTAGAGATTGAGTATAAGGCCCAATGGGTGGTCAAACTCCTGAATTTTGATATTAAATCCGTTAAGAAAAAGCGTGAGATGCAACTTGAAGAGTTGGATGAGATTCGCCTTGAGGCCTATGAAAGCGCTAAGCTATACAAAGAAAGGACTAAAATATTCCATGATAAGAAGATTCCCCGAAAAGAGTTCAAGGAAGGGGATCTAGTCCTGCTTTTCAACTCCATATTGAAGCTCTTCCTAGGGAAACTTAGGTCGAGATTGTCCGGACCTTTCACAGTGAAGGAAGTACGCCCTTACGGTGCATTAGTCCTAATTAACTCTAAAGGAAAATAGTTCGTAGTCAATGGCCAAAGAGTAAAACCATACTTGGCTGATATATATCCAAAAAAAGTCGACTCTATTCTTCTTTCAGACCCAACCCAAGCCTGAAGGCAAATATATCAAACTTAGTGACGTAAACAAGCTCACATGGGAGGAAGTTCCATGGTTATCCTTGTAAATATTTTCAATTCAATTTCAATGATTTTGTTTGGGTTTAGAGGCTATTTGACTTGATTATTTTGAATTGTGTTGGCTTTTCCAGGTTCCAAGAGCACTAAAGGGCAAAATCGTGGACATTTAGGTGCACATCATCATGAACATCGACCAATGTTGGTCGATGTGATAAATCTGCGCTGCATATGCCAACATCGGGCAGTTACATCGGCCAAAGGTGACCTATGTCAGTTTAAAAATCCGGTTTAGTTTTAATTTTTTTGGTTTTAATCTGATTTTTATCCAATTTGAATGAACCAAAACCCTTCTTCAACCCTTCCTCTCGCGTTTTCAACCTCCCCCATTTCTCTCTCTCTAGAAACTTAAAAACATCATATCTCTATCAAAATTCACTCAAATTTCGAATTTCTTCAAGTTCTATTTTGGATTTTCATTGCTTTTAAAAGTAGTTTGCATCACTCTCATCCTCCTTACACCAAGGGTATGACCCTCTCTTAGGCGGTTTCACTTATGGTCAAGTTTTGGAGATTCTTACAATTTTTGGATTGATTGCTATTGTTTCTACCTTGTTATGACTTGAATGAATGTTGCATGTCAAGTTTCCCTTCAAAAACCAGTCTCAATTTCGTGTTTAGCTATGAACTTTGTTTTCGGTATTGGGCGATTTCAGACATTAGATTCGAACTACTATTATACGATTTTGAGTGATGATTACCTCTGTCTTATGATTCCATCTCTGTTTTACCAAAACGTTAAGCCTTTATTTTGGGTTTAGACGATTTTATGAGGAGATGTCGATGTCAAGTATTTTATCGAAATCGTTTTTGCCACTAGATTTACGACTTTTTCCATAATGATTGCTATATTTGGACAACTTAGGACTGATAATTTAAGCATTTTCATATTGGCTATTTTAGGAAGTTTTCAATTACCTCTTTATGATGCTAATGCTCTTCTATCGATTATTTTGTAGCATTCTCGATGACAAGAGGAAAATCAACTTTGAAAGACAAGGGAAAGGAAGTTGATACATCGGGCGGTAAAAAGAAATCAAAATCTTGGCATGATGATCATGTGAGGAACACCGGAGGAATCAACATTCAGGAACCAAGTGGAGGAAGAATGAGTCAGGATATGAGACATGATCCATCGGTCGAACCGAGTGTGACTACCTCATCAAGGATGGATCTACACAAGATGTTCATGGATATGGACTTTGTTGGCTCAACCTTCTCTTGTCCCAACACACTGAGGCACTTGAGTATTTTTGACGATGTTAGGAGTATTATGGAGCATATGGGCATTCCATGATTTTTGTACATGAGTGCTCAGGCGTATAAGTCGATCACTTGCATGTTTCTCGCGACTTTAGAAGTCACTTACATGGCTGATGATGTTGAGAGTGGAGGCGGTTTATCTGGTTCAGGATGGTAGAGGGACCACTTAAAAGCTATCATTGAGGGATTTCGCTTCTCTCTATGGGTTCTCTATGGGAGGAGCAAATGATTTTGAAGTTGTTGATAACGAAGATTGCTTACTCTGGAACGAGATTGATAGAGGAAGTTTCAAGCCGGGAACAACTAAGGGTTCCATCATTGGCCACCTTACAGTGAGATAGATACAAAAGGTGTTGGCTCATTCATTCTTTGCCAGGCGCGAGACATGCGCCATTTATTCCGCTGAGCTGGATTTTCTGAGACTGGGATTAACACCTTTGCAGTGATTTTTCGGATCCCTATCTCTTTCCCACCCTCGACGAGTGTCATCCTAGCCTTGCCCGTCTTTTCTGTGATCAACTATTGGGTATCAGGGCATGGGGCCTATCGAATAAAGATGCCACACCTCAGCTCAACATAGGAGGTTGGTTAACCCTGATCTTTCAGGCAGCTGGTATCTATCTGGATGATGACCTCACATCACCGCCTCAGTTCATCAACCTCCACTATCTTAAGAGATGCAAGTTTCTAGCAGGTCAAACCTTGGGCTTTATGCTTACAGGTTCATAGATGTTGCAGGAGAAGGGACAATTATTCTTCTACCAAACCTTGGTTTCCCCACGCTTGACACGCCCCTGAATGTCACCATCCAGCCGCCTCTGGAAGCACGTTATGCTCCTCTTGGTCCTCAACCCCTGCTAGCTCTGGGCGTTATGTAATATGGACCAAATAACCCTCCTGATGATGAGCCTATGCATGAAGACCCCAAACCTATTTATGGAGCACCACATACTATTACGGGGAGCCATTAGTGCCACTGCAACTTAGCGCGATAAGAGATTTATATTTGGATAACCGTAGATTAACCCGTTAGTGTAAGTTTCAGGACTGGATGATCAGGAAGACGGTCGAGCAGGTGAAGAAGCTAACCAAATAATTGAAGAAGCTCAATAAATCGCTTCACCGCTCATCCAGCAGCAGTGCCCCGCCTCTAGTAGACCGCCCTCCATGCAGAGCGATCCCACCACCACCAGCACCGGTGTCCGATAACGAGTCTCCCACATTCTCTTCTAACAGAGAATTCAATCCCGGCGCTCACTTTTATTAGGTACCTCCTTTCATCTTGTACATATTACATCCATTTTTTTGTTTTGCTTATCTTATTTTATGTTTTCTTCTCTGAGCTTAGATACACACAGAGACTTTATGATTTAATTTTGGGGGAGAAACCACCTTTCTTGCTGATTATGGTTTCTTTGCTTTGTTTTCTCTGATTGAATCTCATATGCATTGTAGATAGTTATTTGCTTAAGGAAAAACCAAAAAAAATTGAAAAATTTGAAAAAACCAAAAAGATTTTTCATTCTTTTAAGATTGAGTCTAGATAATTTCCATAGGGAATCAATGAGGATTACAAGTTTTCCTCAAGGTTTGTGCAAGCATGATGGGTATCTTTAACAAGCATGTTTAGTGGGAACCGCGCTCTAAGTTGAAGCATATTAGGTTGTTCTTTCCTAATTGTTTACTTGGGCTTCAAAATTACCTCTTTCTCATAAGAACCTTGTTTATAGCATTAATCCATGCCTGAAAGCCCTTATTAGGTTATGTAGAGTGTGATTTTTGGTCTAAGGTTCCCCTCTCAATTTATCCCAAAAAGAAAACAAAATAAAAATATAAAAGAAAAAGAAAAAGAAATAAAATAAAATAAATAAAATACCAAGTTTAGTAGTATGGATACATGTGTTTGGGTGCATAACCACATAAGCGTTTGATCAACCGCTACTAATTCTCGTGATAAGGGGATAAGCGTTTGGGTGCATAACTATTTAAGCGTTTCCTCAACCTGTCGCGGAGGTTTGTCGTAAGGAGACATGTGGTTTGGATGCATAACCATCTAGGTATTTGATCACACCTGTGGACTCCTGTGTTAAGGGAACGAGTCCTCTGAGTGCATAACCATTTAGGCGTTCGTTCAACCTATCATGGAATTTTGTTGTAAGGAGACAGGCAATTTGGCTCTGAAAAGCCAGTGTTCGATCGACCTGCAACAAGAAAAGCCTTAAAAAGAAAAGAAAATAAAAAGTGCCAAAGTGCCAAGTTTATAGGAACAACGTAAAGAGAGGGAAAGGGACCCGAAACCACTTGAATCCCAAAGGTTTTTAAAAGGTTGATGAGTAGGGATTAAGCTGACATGCTAAAGTCTGAGATTAGTTCCTTCTGTAGTTGTTAACATAGAGCTTTGTGATGATGGTCCAATGTTCATTAGTGCTTAGACGCTTGGATGTTAGATACTTCTAGTTGCCGATAAATTTTTTCTTGCTTGTCTAATTGTTTGCCTGCTTGCTTGCCTTTCATATAGCCCACTAGTCTTTTTTCCCAAATTTTTTCGAACCACTTTCCTTCACTTATCTTTTGTCTAGCTTGAGGACAAACAAATGTTTAAGTTTGGGGGAGTTAATATGTGTGTTTTTTGTCGTTTTATCCCATTATTTAGGATCATTTTGTTGTTGTTAGGGTTGCATTTAGGTCTTTTAAGGTTACATATTGTGCATATTTTGCATTTCAGGTAATTGGAGCGGACTTGTCCACACATTGGAGTGTTTTGGATCATAAAGGATCAAAGATGGAGAACATAGGCGAGCTGCATCGACCATAGGAACTCGTTGCATGAAGAAGGGGGCAAGGTCAACAGTATCGATGCCTGTGACCGATCCAGAGCACGACTCTTCATGCCTCTGAACTACCTCTGTCACGTTAGACCGATGCCTGTGACAGTGGTAGGCTCTGAAATTGATTTCTTTTTTGTGTCGGCTAAGTGTGGCCACTGCAAAGGCCTGATGTGGCTCTCCCGCCCCTCTCCTTGTATCGGCCTAGCTTTGCCACTACTTGGGTTCGTGTGACTAGTTTTTGGCTTCTTTTAGTTCGGTTTGATCCCATCTTTAGCTTAAGTACTCTTCAATCACGTGAAACAGAAAATATGTACAAATGCAATTCTAAAATACCTAAACGCATGCCTAACTGAGCAAAAATGATTATAAAATATGGCTTAAAATGATCAATAAGCATTAATTTTTATCCGATAGTCACTAAGATATAGTAAGTCGAGTATCAATAAGCCTCGTTAATCTTCATACTAAGGATCAAGTAAAGTCGAGAAATCGCACTGAACCGTAAGTCAAGCGCATACCACCTTACTTACGCATAATGAGGCATACCACCTCATTCAAACTTTAAGCTGAGAGTAATATTACCTCGCACATGATGATCCACGCTACGGCTCAATCATTCCCCACTAAAGTCGAGCGTTAAAGTACCTGGGAAGGGTCAAATCAAGGTCATGCTCCTTCGTCCCTCATCTTTAGTCGAGCGTCCATGTATCTTGCATCAAATCGAAAGTCTTCGACAGACACATTCGATAGCAAGTCAAGCAAAGTGCCACAAAACCTCGCACACGACGACGCCATGATTACAGAAAGAAACTCCGTGATTAAGAGAACGAACGCGGTCACCAAAAACTTAGCCGACGTTTGACTTGTCCGACCATAAGATTCAGAGGTCTGAGCACCTCGCGAGAAGAAAGTGTCGCCCTCAAAATGAACTCGAACACGATGTTCACTGAGACAAAGCATATTTACACTAGATTAAACGATGGTAAAAGTTTGTATCAAAATACCTTTGATTGTCTAATTTAGTCTCGATGGGAAACACAGAGACAGAACGACACAATTAGTTAAACATGGTGCACAAACAAAGATGCAACAAAGAGAGAAAATAATTTCATTAAGATAAATCAGCATATTACAAACGACACAAAAGCCGATCAAGCAATCTACAAAAGGCACAAACGCCGATCGAGTGATCTACAAAAGACACAAACATCGAGGACATGCAAACATAAAAAGGAAAAGATTCAAGAAGCGGCAAAAGCAGGTGTTGCGGCGAACGAGCTCAGCGGGGAAACCCAAGGAACTGCGGAACAACGTCCGCAATCCTTGATCAGAAAAATCCCGAGAAGCGTGACCGCCCAGATGGTGCCGATAGCAAAGTAGAAGATACGATGAAATATGCATCAATGCGACTGAACCGAGAAGCAATACGGAGGATATGGCACTGAACGGCTACATAAGCCAGCATGTCCACTCGAGCTATCTGAGCAGCACCACAGAAAAGCCCTGTCGGGACTCACCGTCAATCACCCAAAGGAAGGATCACGGGAGAGGTCTAGGAAGAAGAGAAACCATGGATATGGGTCGTTGGGATGCAACGAGTGAAGAACCACCACGATCAACAATTCATGGGTCGGTGACCACTTTAATGGATACTCCTTTTACGTTAGTAGGGATACGCTGACAAGTGGCCGCCGTTTAGTAGAGATATGATGACAAGGTGACCAGTGCGATTAGGCTCACCAAACGAGAACAACGACGCCCAAGGCCATGACCGGTCATTATCAGACTCCATAATGAGTCTCTGCAAAGGATACAAAAATATGAAAGAAAAAGCAGAGAGAGAACGTAAGAGAGAAAGAGAAGAAAATACGATATAATGTATCTAAACCTGCATAGGGTATTTAAAGACAAGGACGAGCGACAGTTTTTGAGAGAGGTTGCATAAATAAAGAGACGTGTACTTAAAGCCCTAGTCATAACGGTTGATAATTTCAAAAGAATAGAAGCATGAAAAAAAGAAGAACGATTTCCAATTGTTGCAAAGCACCATAATACCCTCAAAAGGGGTCCAAGAAAATGAGAAGACCTACGGCCCAATGCGGTGTTGGTCTGAGGAGCAAGGTCATCAATTCTTTTGGTAAATTGATCTATCAGTGATGGAGGGACTCGAAACCCGGTATCAATAATAGTTTGGAGAGCAACCCAAGAACCGATGTGTTGTACCTGCGATAGTTTGAGCTCAAAAGGACCTTCAAAGTAACAAGGTAACTCACCCACCCTGCTAACACATTGCTCCGTGGAAACCCAATGAACATCGCGTTCAGCAAGGGAAGCCAAAGCACGCCGCTTTGCCGCAATGGACGATTCTGCCTAAGCCTCCAATCCAACAAGGAGATCCTTCAAAAACCGCACCTTGCTCTCTCCCAGATCAACCCTCTCCTTCTCGACCACTGCTGCCTTGGCACGAGCCTCCGCACCAACCAAGAGATTCGTCATTTCTCCAACTCGTCTTCAAAATTGTTGGCCTTCTTCTGCGCGCTTGACGTCTGAGCCTCTACATAAGCGAGAAGCCCCTTCTGCTGGCCCACTTCGCCCTCAAGAAGCTCAACTCTCTCCTCTGCAGCAGTCATATCAGAAGAATCGTTCTCTAGTACGACATCATAAGTAGGAAACTCGTAACCAGGAACTCCCCCATCATGAAAAAGTCGACGTTAGTAAGCCCCTGTCATATGATTCTGAACAGATGCGACTTGACGAGCACAAGAATAAATTTCAGAAACAATTCAACAATCAAGAATGAGTTGCAAGGGCAAAGAATTACCTGCGTCAGGCAATGAGTAAACTCCTTGAAAAGATTACTCTCACGAAGTTCATGGGTAGGTGGAGCGTGAGTCACAACACCATTGATGGCACGAACAAAAGCAACACATGTCGAGGCCTCTTCAGCAAAATGCATGTCTATCTCATAAGAGAATCTAATGGAATGATTCACAACATGAGCCTCGGGGCGGCGACGGAGACGCTTGATCTCGATTGGCCCATCCCCAACAGTGTGGTCAGGAGCTCGCTTCCTAGAGCCACACATATCATGATCAGCCATGGGCATTGGAGAGGAGACTTGCCCGCTCCTTGAACGTTTCTTCTTTTCCAACAATGCAGTTGACAAATCTTATGGAGGATCCCTTTCAACAGAAGAAAAGCAACAAGACACAGGCATCAGAGGCACAACCCGTTGAACCCTTAGAGTCCCTGAGGACGAAGTGCCTTTACGAGAGCCGGATCGACCACCCTTATTCAGCAAGTTAAGCTTACATAAGGGAATGGTAGAATCACTTGAGCAGGTTAACCGGGATATGAGAAAAACTTGACAAAAATGCGTGAAATCGGAAATAATAAGAACAGTTACCGATAGACTTCCAGCCAAGATCGTTAACGAAGGGCGAGGATGGCATCGATGATCTCATCATACTTCACAAGACGATCATACAAAGTATGGCGAGCTGCAAACCCTAATACAAGAGTAAGATCGGAAAGTTTGTAAAATAATGAAAATAAAAGGGAAAACTCTCAAAGAAAGACTACCGAAACTAGAAATGTTCCACTATGACCTGTAAGTAATCAATGGATCAAGACAGGAGGCCTCATTCTGGCGAACAAATAAATAATTGTAGCGCCAACCCTTGATCTTATTCGTCAAGTCAGAGATCACCTTATAACCAGTCATGGGATTCAGGTAAAAGAACCCAACAATTTGATGCACCCAGAGGACATAAGTTGGGAAAAAGCTATGTCTCTACGCGAACAGTAGGAGACAAATTCAGGAAAAACGGAAACCATAACCCACTCCTCATGAAAAAAGACTTATAGAGACAGGCAAACCTAGGAGGAGAGTCCCACGTCCTTTCTCCTAACGAAGGAAGCATGATCTCAATATCTCGAGAAATGTGGCAATAAGCACGAATATCATTTATCGTCTCCTCTAACGAACAAGACGGTCCAATCTCATAAGTATATCTCTTTGTCGCCTCGCCTTACACTAGCGGCGAGACGCTCCAATCAATGTTTCGTCTAGACATTCGACAAGTTTAGAAGGAAAATAGAGCTTACTAAAATGAGACCTTGGGAGAATTGTCGAGAGACAAAGTGTAATGATGGAGAAAAGGAAAGAATACGTTGAAACAGGGTGGAGAGAAGAAAGGGTACCTGAGCAAAAAGGTGGAGGCTAACGAAGAGACAAAAGACTCTCAACGCATTTATTGAGACTGGCAAAAGCAAAAGGTGTCGAGACACACAAAAAGCACAACCTTTCGCGAGGAGCCCCAGAAGAAGAAGAGACGCTGAAATAAAATCAAGGGCATATCCAAAGGCCCATAAGAAAACTTCTCATCTCGAAGCCCGCGAAATCACCCCAAAGCGAGAAACTTAATCTAGTGGATTTAAGAAAGGGGGACTTACTGTTGGTACCGGGTTTCGCACCAGATCAAGGATAGGCCCAAGATTCAGTTTGGCCCACCAAGAGAAAGACCTCGAGCGACGAGCCTCTTGGCTAAAAGGATAATGGGTCCTGATCAAGACGAAGCCCACTCACGAGAACTTGAATTGTTGCACTATGGTTCGAAAAGTACAAGAATAAATCAGGCATTGTTCCCTATAAATAGAGAAGAGTTTTCCATCGTGAGGAGGAGGAAAAAGTTTGGGAGAGTTCGCTAGAGTTAGAGAGTTAGTAGAGATTTATAGTGTGTTACTTTAGAGTCTCGCAATAAACCTCACTTGTATTCATATCTCGCCACTCGAGCTCAATTAGACATTGATGTATAACTCGCAGCTCGTTGAACTATTGATGATATAAAACGTCGACTAGCTCGACTCCCCTTTCCAGGACCTCTCTATCTTCTTTACATTCCGTTTTACTTTACGTGCATCTTACTTTCCCTTACTTACTTTCCACACCTAGCTAACAGTTGATAACAGGTTTTATATCCTTACTGCTACTATAGACGAGTAGAGTAGAGGAAAATACAACCGTTTATGAAATGATGAAGAAGGGTATAATATCGAACCAAATCGGGAGATTTTACTAGAGACAACAGACTATATCAAGGAATTCTAGGTCTAAGCAGGATTCTATGTCTGTCACTAAAAATCCTGTTAAAACTGTCCATTGATTGAAGTAAGAGCAAGTGACCATAAGCAAGCAATTAAAACGAGGGAATAAACTATTAAAGACAAGATAGGCAATTGATCAGGCAAATAGATTTCAG
>OVAO01002600.1:0-12494 GCA_900406285.1 Biscutella auriculata
GCATACGGTTTAGTGACGTGGATTTGTCAATTACGACTAACCCAGCCAGCGTATGTATTGTAAAACACCTGTTAGTGACGTGAATATTTTGATTAAATATACGCGAGGGCGTCTTTCGTAATTTACAAGGGTGCGAAAAATATTCTAGTAGTTTTTGAAAGATGTATGTTACTCTAGNTATTCCGACTTTTCTATACTATTCTAGTCATTTTCTCAAATTAATATATGTAGTGTGTATTACGCTTACTAAAGCTCGACTAGTTTGTCCTACTTCAGAAATTGTATGGGTAATTTCATGTAGGAGCAAAGCCTGGAGAGAGGTGGAAAAAGTATAAGATTTAAACGCAAAATATATTAGTTCAAAGTTTAAGAAGGAATTACCTCAGGTGATTTTGAATTGGTTTTACTGGCTCGGGAGACCCGTTTCTTGGGGGTTTTCCGGACACCCAAACTCTTACGCGGGCTGGATAGTTTCCCAAAACCACCAAAGCAAGTTATTCGGTTTAGACGTTTTTCAGTTTTCACTGACGAGCAATAACTTCTTTTAGAGTTGTTTGCAGACGAGCAGTTTTGTCCTCGTAATTTTTGTGTAGTTCATCGATCTCTTTTGTATGCTTTGCCGCTTGGTCAGATTGTTTTTTTTCCATCCATTCCATGACATCTTTAAATGTTTCTGGTATTTGACTGTAGTAACCAGTAATTCTACGTTGTTTCCGTTTCGATGATCTAAGGTCCTGTGGAAGACCTTGTTTAGTGCCACCTTTACGATCTAGTAAATGTTTCTGGTTCGTACGCTGCTGGTCTTTGCTTTTGCGAATCTCAATTGGGAGAGAGGAATCACCACCTAGCCAATCTGCGTTTCTGAAAGTTCTTTGCTTAGATATAAGTTTCTCTAGGTAGATTACACTCTTGTCTGTAGCCTCGTCATACCACACAGCCCACCCCTCTAGGTGGATATCACTAAGTTCTAGAGTAGGTTGTACTGATAGCTGTACAATGTGGAATGAGGATGAATTAGACAAATATTATAGAGAATGCGTAAAAATAGTGAGGCTAGTAAAATTCTATTAAAACGTGAATTGAAATACTTGAATTTGAAAATGCTTCTTGAAGAACATAGAGAATTTTAGAATGAATTCGAAAACATTAAATCCGGTTATAACTTTATGGTCCATGGGAAGCCTGAATTCAATCTTAACGTTATGATAAATCTGAATCCAAAAATGGTAAACCAGAAGCCTGAATTTAATTTTAATGGAGAAGTGAAACTGACAGTTGACATTGTCAAATTCACTTGTATTTGTGAATTCGAGATGTAAAGACTGATGTTCGAAAATTTGCAGGTAGCATTACATTGAAACAAAGGGAATTTGAGTTAGTAAGACATGGATTTTATCAAAACGAATTGTAAACAGACTTAGTGATGTACGAAATCCTTTTGGTTAATTGGGAAAACCGAATATATGATTGAGTCGAAGGATGTAATGCAATGGTAGTGTAATAGTAATGCGAGTTATAGATGCACAGTTACCATAGCGTCGTGCTCAACATCCAGAACGTCTTGCCGTATCATAACTGTGTTCTTCCCTAGACCAACAAATGGAATGTCAAGCAACCTTTTCAGGTCGGTTCCATGAGCAACTTTCTCGAGCAGTTTAGGTATGCACCTGAAGGCCAAGAGCTGCAGAACAAGGGGAAAGCCTTTTAGACTGAATGATTGTTGTCCTAGTTGTTGGCGTAATCCGAGAACTGGGTCTGGGCATTTCATAGTTGCTTTGGGTAAAGGTCGCATAGCCCCAATAGTCTTAAGGAATGATTCTCGGCCCCATGGGAATTCCATGAAAGCGGCTTGATTTTTTAACATTTCCACATACCACGGGGTTGGTTTGTGGACTTGGCGGTTTGCTATAAGGACGCCGTCAACAATTAGGATGAGGGCTAGGCCAAGTCTCCTCGAACCTGGCATATCTTCACTGTCAGCAAGCAAAGCAGATACATCGGCAAGTGTGGCTGAAGTGTCAGGACCTATGATTGCTTCCCAAGTCGAGCCTTTGCCAATGAAGACATGGTCGTTGGGATCTGGGTCGTAGTACTTTGGAAACTGGCCACAGTGCAACCCAGTCAACTCATCAAACTCGATAAGAGAGAAACGTAGAGGTTGCCCACCGAAGACAGTCCAGAGATTGTACTTCTGAGTTGTAAGGATCTGACGACTTAATAGGCAATGAATAAGCTGACATGAAATTGGACACCAAGAGGTGGGTATTTTTTATAGATTCCCAAAATTTGAGCTGAGTAATAAATCCCATTCTGGTGTCCCTTTAAGTTTGGATTGAACTAATGATAATATATCCGGTCGCGAATACACATTCAATCTTGCTTCCGGATATCTTCCTGTTGCGAATAGCCTCTCTGGTAGGTGGGCGTTGTTTGTTCATCTTCTTCATTGTTGTCTACACAGAAATCATTATAGTTGTTAGTAAGACTAAATAGTATATCATAAACGATTTGACAATGTATGAAACTATTTTGATTTAAAAGCGTACTTAAGATCACTGAATTGAAGTCTTGAATTCATATTCGTTAGTTTGAATTATAGTCACGGTAATGTTAAAAGCGAACATGAAACATCTACTTGAAGTACGCGAACATGAAATTTAAGTTGTAACGAAGAAGAACATGTCTGTGTGAATTTAATGAAATTAACACGGAAATAAAAACGTTGAAAATCGTGAGTCGAATATTGCGAAGAGGAAGTGCTTAAACCGAACATAAATTTATGATAAAACCGAACAAAATTTTAAGTATAAGAACAAAATTTGAGTATTCGGAAGGAAAAACTGAAACCCTAGATTTAAAAATCGATACGAGATTGGATTGAAAAAACTGAAATTCTTGGGAATTGCTGTTAAACCCTAAGTCAGCTTGAAATTTAAGTTGTAACTAAGAAGAACATGTCTGTGTGAATTTAGTGAAATTAACACCGAAATAAAAACGTTGAAATCGTGAGTCGAACATTGCGAAGAGGAAGTGCTTATACCGAACACAAATTTATAATAAAACCGAACACACTTTTAAGTATAAGAAAAGAACTTGAGTATTCGGAAGGAAAAATTGAAACCCTAGATTGAAAAAACCGAAATTCTTGGTAAATACTCTTAAACCCTAAGTCATCTTTATAAGTTGGAGTGGATGAGTAAATTTGTTGGAGTAAATTTGTGCGGATACTAAACACCGAACACGAAACATGGTTGCGGTAGAAAGTAAGAAGATGGTAAATTCGAAAATCAAAACTAACCGGCCATTGACGGGGCTTGTAGAGTAAGGGGGGACCGGAATAAGTGGCGGAGGAGGAGGAAATCGGCGAAGTAGAAGTTAAAGAAGAAGGAAGTTACAAGAAGAAGGAAGTAAAAAGAAGAAGGAAGTAAAAAGAAGATGAAAGTAAAAAGAAGAAGGAGGTTATCTATCGTGGGTTAAGTAGAGTTTAATTTGTAAATTTTTACTGGTTAGAGTTTATTTTCATTGTTGTCTTGATATTATTTGAGAAGTGGAGTTGTATAGAAATTGACGGTTTTGAGCGATTACTAGAGTTGTTTAGTGTGATTTTCAAAATTTTTGGAATATGAATATGAATCCATATTAAACACTTTATGAATATGAATTCTATAGACATATTATTCCGAATTTGAAACTCTATAGGAAAGTTCAAAGTTAAACACTTTATGAATATGAATTCTATAGACATATTATTCCGAATTTGAACTTAGTTGGTAATGAAGCGAGCAGAAGTATAAAGAAAGGAAAACTAAATCCCAATTTTAGAAGATAAGTGTTCGAAATGTAAATGTTGAGGACAACTACAAACCAAGTAAGCAATTCAATTAGCACGTGAGAGAGTATAGTACATAACGATAGGGCATAGAAGGATAGTGAAAAACGAAATCTTCATGTGTTTGTAAAGCTTTTGCCTAACTTCAGCCAACTTAACGTCTACCATTGACTTGTTCTGATCAATATCTTGGATTATAAGTCTTTGCGACTCCTCAGATTGAACGTTGATAGATTCAATCTCCACTAAAATACCTTCGTCTATCCATTTGAAAAGATGATCATCGTTCGCAAGCTACATATGATGAACATTAAAAACCAGTTTAATTGAGTGAAGTATAATGACATATGATGAACATTAAAAACCAGTTTATCAGGGTTGATATAAATTTAGTACCTTGTTTGTTGCAGCGTACTGACACCTAAAATAACGGGGGTAAGGATTATGATCGGTTTTAGAAGTTTTGGTGAGAAGTTTCTGACCACACCAACAAGTAGATGGGATTCCAACAACTCGTACTCTTGGACGAGTAAGTGAGGACCCGCTTGAGGAGTTAGTCATACTGAAATTGAACTGATTATTGAAAGAATGAAGGACCGAATTTAAATTTCCGAACATGTATATTGTCTTAATGGACGAAGACGAATTGTATGTGTTGAATTTAAGTTCGGCCAGATGACAAAAGATAGCGAATGTAAAGAATTCAAAACAGCGAATTTAACAAAGGGAATGTAATATAGCGAATATAACAGAATATCCGAATTCAGATATGCAAGCGAATTTAAAAAACTGAATTCCAGTTCGGGCGAATTCAGCAAATAAGCGGGATGACGAAATACAGGGAATGTAATGAATTCAATTGAGCGAATTTAGAAAAGTGAATGTAATAAAGCGAATCAAACCGAATAGATAACCTTTTGAAATAGCGATAAAGCTCCGGTTACGACGAACTGTAAAATTGGTGATGAAGAAAGTCGGAATGGAGGTGATATACGATAATGAACAAAGTCAAAATGATATAAACGCAGTGGAGAAGGAAGAGAAACGGTGACGGCGAAATGTGAAAACCCTAAAAATAACAGACAATACCGTATACAGAGGATTTTGGCGACGTCGATGTTAGACAGAGCGGAAGAAGGCGAGCGACGACGGTGAAGGCAAGCAACGACGACGATTGCGAGAGAACAGAAAGCAATTACAGATGGATCTAGAAAATAAAACCAAAGAGAGACTTAAATATATCGATTATTGGGAGAGAACAATTTTTGTAGAGGTGATTTTGTTAGAACCGGAGAAACAGAACCAAGTTATAAATATAGTTAGTTAGAAACTGATCTAGTTAGAGGGCAGAATAGTAAGCTCAACTCTGCTTTGTGACAAAGAATAAGCGAGTGACAAAACTGACAAATTCTTTTCAAAAAGTGACTAGCTGGACAAAATGTTCATGTTATATTTTGTTTTTTGGAAAATTATCCGATTTATGGTGTACAAGTTAATACAATTGAGAGATTTTGTAAAATTCTAAAATTTTGTATTTTTGAAATTGAAGATAATTTAATATATAATATAGTCCATAAAATATGAGTGTGTAAAATGCTAAAGTTTTGTATTTTGGGAAAATATACTAATTTGATTGTTAATTTTTCAATAAAAATGAGAGATTTTGCAAAACATTAGAATTTGTATATTGTGAAATTAGTGCTCATTTGGTGGATTATTGTCCATAAAAGCTTAGTTTTTTGTTTATTTAGAAACTAATGTTGATTTGTGGATAATAATCCACCAAAATTGAGAAAAATTAAAACAATAGAATTTTATATTTTGAGAAATTATACATATTTAGTGGGTAATAGTCAACAAAAACATAGAGATTTTGTAAAACTCTAGAATTTTATATTTTGTAAAATTATGCGTATTAGGTGGATTGTCCACATATATTGAAAGGTATTGTGAACCGCTAAAATTTTTTATTTTGAGAAATCAATGCTAAATTTTTGACTATAGTCCACTAAAATTGACAGATTTTATAAAACGATAAATTTTGAATTTTGTGAAATTTTGCATTTTGTGAAATTTTTCTCCTTTAATGGATAATATGGCACAATAACTGAATTTTGTTATAAAATCCAATAATAGTTTGAGAGATTTTGTGAAAGGCTAAAGATTTGTATTTTGAGATGTTAAAGCTAACTTAATCGTAATAATGTAAAAAATGAGAGATTTTGTAAAACATTAGAATTTTGATTTTAGGAAATTAATCTTAATTTCGTGGATAACAGTCCATAAAAATTGAGATTTTTTTTTTGTCGGCCAACTGCTATGTTAATTAACTGGGGATAGAGACCCAATTCGGAAATACAGAGTTAAGAAAAATATAATTTGAGTTAAACCTCCGAACTTCTCTTGCCAGCGCATCAGCAATGGTGTTGAGGGTGCGGGGAACGGTAATATGGTTGCACCTATCAAAATGGTTCCCCAATCGGCGAACCTCCTCAATCTCCACCCCAAATGCTGGCCAGTCGAGGGGGTGCTTCAGCATTTCTAGGATGTCCGTGCTATATGTGATAAAGATTACTCTTTTCTTCTTCTGTTCCAACATGCATTCCATAACCCATTTTAAGGCTTCTAACTCAGTGTTAAGCGGGGAAGATAATCTTGGCATCGCCTTTGCGCCAAATATCTCTGCGGGTGGAACGCCCGTCCGTTGGCACCATCCTAGTCCTGAGAAAGCGTCTGATTCCTTCCAAGAGCCATCTGTGAGGAACTGTACACAATCATCGGGTAAGAGTTCCAGTTCTGTCCCCGTATGCTTAGGATTCCCTTCCCCCTTTTCCGCTGCCCTCCATGTTTCCATCTCTATCCCGGCCATCTTAATTATTTATGATGGGTCTCGTCTTAGGTTCTTGAAGACCATGTCGTTTCTCCTTTTCCATAAATACCATACAACCCACAGAAAGGCCTACGCTGGTGTTCCCTCCACCACCCCGCTTAGACCCAAGAACATGTTTTGGAATATCGAGGCCCCTTGGAAGTTATTCGTAGTGTATCCCATTCTGGAGAGCGCCCAGGCTTGTCTTGCTGGTGGGCATTCGAAAAAGATATGATGAATCGTCTCCTCCTTCTCCCCACAAAGATTAGAGCTGCTATCTCCCCTTTTTGGCTAGATTGGCCCGTACCGCCAATGCACCGGCTAGTATCTGCCACATAAAATGTTTCAGCTTGGGGGACACTTCGGTGCCCAGATCTTCTCTTGGATGCCAGCTACAATTGGTCCTACCCGGGTTAGCCCGATAGAGCCTCTAAGTCTTCGGCACTGGGCATAACCGGATCAGACTGTATATCTCCCGGATTTGTCGTAGTGCAAGCCTAATCTGTCCCGATGTCTTGTATTTTCCCTCCTTATATTGCGCACATATGGGACGTCTGCAGGGTGCATGTACCATATCCATGTCCCAAGCGTTTGTCCTTTGGTCGATAAGTTCGTTGACGTAGAGGAGAGGTTGATGAGATGCACCTCTATGTCTCGCCGGTCCTTGTGTGTTGGCTGGGATCCAAGGATTCGACCATATATCTATAGTCTCGCCTGTTCCCACCCTGTGTATCAGTCCTCTACTCACCAGATTCCGAGCTGAACTTATACTTCGCCATCCATATGAGGGCGAATTTGTCGAGGAAACGTCCAAAGACCCTTTGTCCCTATAGTATCTCCCATTAAACGGCTTGGCTAACAAGGATTCCGGGTGATCTATTAGCTTCCACACCTGCTTTGCTAACAGAGCCGTGTTAAAATCCTCTAAATTGCGAAAGCCTCGGCCTCCAACTTCTCTTCCATTGCACAACTTCTCCCAGCCCTTCCAATGAATGCCCCGTCTTTGGCCATCTACACTCCACCAGAACTTTGCTATCGCAGTTGTTAGTGTCTTTAGGGCCCCTTTTGGTAGTCTAAAACTAGACATAACATATGTGGGTATCGCCGTCAATACGAATTTTATCAGCACTTCTTTCCCCCCTCTGGACAGGAATCTCGTCGCTCAATTGTTTATCCTTGCTTGGAGTATGTCCCTCACATAAGCGAACACCTGAGTCTTTGGTCCTCATATGTTCTCCGGTATCCCTAAATATGTCCCCATCCCCCCTACGGTTTCAATCCTCAGAATAGCTTTCGTCTCGTCCCTCAAGGGGTCTGGCACGTCATGTCCAAACTAGACTGACGACTTATCAAAATTGATATGTTGACCCAATGCCCTCTCGTACCTCGATAATATATCTATAATTGTCCGACTCTCTTCTCCATTTGCCTTGCAAAAGAACAGACTATCATCTGCAAATAGCAAATGGGTAATCGGTGGGCAGGTTCTGGCTACCTTGATGCCCGTGAGCTTTCTCTCTCTCGGCTTTTCTGATCCCCGCCACAAGAGCTTCCGAACACAATATAAATAGATATGGGGAAAGTGGGTCCCCCTGACGCAATCCCCTCTCCGGGTTAATCTTTCCTTGCGAGTTTCCATTGAGGAGCACCCTGTAGGCCACATATTCACACAGCTCATCACCCTGTTTCTCCAATCCTTTGTGAACCCGAACTTGCTTAGCAATTTATCTATAAAGCCCGATTCCACCCGATCGTACGCCTTACTCATATTTGTCTTGATGGCCATAAACTTCTTCTTACACATCTTATTCGTACGTAATCCATGAAAAATCTCATGTGCAATCAGTATATTGTCCGTGATAAGCCTTCCCGGGAAAAACGCCGATTGCATTTCTGAGATTATCCCTAGCAAAATCCCTTTTAATCTTTGGCATAGAATCTTGGATATAATCTTGGATATAATCTTGTAACCCACATTACAGAGGCTTATAGGCCGAAATTCCGTCATTCTTGTGGGTCTATCTACCTTCGGGATCATACATATATTTGTCTCGTTCAACCTGTCATCTAAGTTCACATTCTGTATAAAATCATTCACCATGTGAATCACATCTGTCTTGATCAATTGCCATGATTTTTGGTAGAAAAGTGTTGTCATTCCGTCTGGTCCTGGTGTCTTTCACGGATGCATCATGAATAAAGCATCCCTTACTTCCCTCTCCCCAACTGGTGCCATTAGCCTCTCATTCATCTGCTGTGTGACCAGCCACAATATTTCCCCCAACGCCTCTTCTATACATTTCGCTGTTTCGTCTAGAAATGGAAAAACCTTGTATTCCTATCTCCTTCCCGGAGCAAGTTATTTCTGCTATTCTGTTTCCAATAGAGTTCCTCGTTTTCATATGCTTGCTTTAATTTTTGCGATATATTGGCAATGTCTGAAAATATTGAGATTTTATAAAATGTTAGAATTTTGCATATCGGAAAATTATGTCCATTTTGTGGATAATAGTACCCAAAATTGAAATATTTTGGAATAATATTTTTTGTAATTTGGAAATTTATTCTTATTTGGATAGTAGTCCACCAAAATTAGAAATTTTGTAAATCGTTAAAATTCTATATTATAGAAAATTATGCTTATTTGGTTTCATTGTTAAAACATTAGAATTTGTATTTTGGAAAATTATGTTAACCGTTAGAATTTTGTATTTTGAGAAATTATGTTGCTTTGTTGGAAAATATACCATAAAATTGAGAGATTTTGTAAATGATATACTTTCTATTTTTGAAATTTATGCCCATTTGGTTCATAATATGCTACACAAAAACATAAAGCTATTGTTTAAATGCTAGAATTTTGTAATTTGAGACATTATGATGATTTAGTGTATACTAGTCCACAAAACTTAGAGATTTTGTAAAACTCTAGAATTTTATTTTTTTGAGAAATCATGTTGTTTTGGTGGGTACTATAGAGATTTTGTAAAATATAAAATTTGTATTTTGAGAAATTATGCTGATTTGTGGATAATAGTCAACATTAATTAAGAAATTTTGTAAAATGCTAGAATACTGAGAAATTAATCCTAATTTTGTGGATAATAGTGCACAAAACTGAGAAATTTTGTAAAATGTAAGAATTTTGTAATTTGAGAAATTATGCTCATTTGGTGGATAATATTCTATAAAAACTTAGAATTTTTTTTAAAGCTCTTAAATGTTTTATTTGAGAATTTATGTTGATTTTATGTATACCAATCCACAAAAACTCATAGATTTTATAAATGCTACAATTTTGTATTTGAGAAATTATGATTAAGTAGACAATAGTAGTAAAAAATGAAAGGTTTTTCAAAAGACTAGAAAATTATATTTTAAAAAATTATGTTGATTTTATAAATAATTTTTTTTATGTTTTTATGTTTTTTTAAAGTTATATATTTTTTGTGCCATTTTTCAATACCTTATAAATCTTTATATATGTAAAATGTGACACTAATGGTTGCAATTTTGTAATAAAGAAATTTACCATTAAATGTTACAATGGTTTACCATAAAAATTGCAATATTTTACAACTAAAAGTGGTAAGATTTGAAATAACATAACCTCTCATTTGATTATTAACTCGAACAAATAATTGTTGTTTAGACAATTATACAGTGAAAGGTAACAAAAACTTTTCTAAAAACTTAATTGATGATTGTCCTGAACTGAACAGACAATCAGTCGAACTTAACTTCTAATCTAGAACCTAGACTTAGAATTCTCAATCTCTCTTCTGATAATCTCGATCTCTATTAGAGGACATGTGCTCTTTTTCAATCGATGATACTTCACGTTCCTTGACTCTTCTATTTATACTTATGCAATCTCTTCCTTTTCCTTTCATGATTCCTAATTTGTGACTAACCAAATTTCCTTTTTATTTTGTCGTGATATATGAGCTGCCCAATATCCATGCGGACTCTAGTTGCAATTTTATGCACCAAGCGCAGACGAGCATCATTCATATATGTCTGGTTGGTCGTAGGCAACCAGTTGTACCCACACATGTTGTATAGGACCCCAAGTTGAAGCAAGAATCGAGTCGTCTTCAGCACATTCCACTCCAATTTTGGGTCTCCTGAAAAGAAAGCCGCGAGCTCATCCTGTGTAATCCCGGCAGCAGCGTCATTCAACTGAAGCTCATCTTGAGTCAATGAGGCTAAGCCAAGATATTCATTGATTCTTTGTGCAGACAATTTGTGCATACGTCCTCTGGCAAACACGCTCAACTCAGCCGGCGCATCATACAAGTCTTCAGGAAGGTGAGCATAAAATTTCCAGACAACTTCCTTAACATACCCATCAATTTTTTGTACCGAAGCAAGCACACCAGCCTTCACAATCAGACTCCCTATATGCAGTCTATCTATGCTATCCATAAGAACATGACCCTATTCAATAAGCTTGCAGTTCTTAAGTATAGCATACCGACTTTTAGCACGAGCATCGAGCAAACGCACAAACGAGTTCTCAGAAGCAAAAGAAGATGGCTTCTGAGACACTGACTCATCAGAGACTTGTGAGACAGCCACAAATTGTTTCCCTTTCTGACTATGAGTCAGAAGACGAGTCTTAGGCGGAGCAGGTTGTGATGCAATAGTGGTCCCTCTGCGCTTCATGGGCCGAGATGTGGCAGCATGAACCGGCTTAGGAACATCAGACGAAAGATCTCCCGAGCCAACATGCACAGGGTCGACTGGTCTCATGAGTTTACAGTGGGGAATAGCTCCTCAAAGTCATCATCAGCACCAATTTATGAGTGTTCTCCGTCCGACAGAGGAGCCGATTTCGCGGGACCATCAGCTGCTAGGGTTTCACCGCCCCGGGACGAGGCAGCCATGTGCGGCGGTGAATCAAGCTGCAATGGTAATGGAGTTGGAGGATTTTGCTCCCGAGATGGAGGTGGATGCGCCTGAACCTCCGGTATACATGATAGCCCTTCAGGCATATCACGATCTGAGCCGTGACTATTCCAAACAACGATGGGTTGGTGATATACTCGGTTTTTGTCGCCTTTTTACCCTTATTTTACGATCATTTAAGTATAGATTATGATGCATTAGAGTCCTTTAGGCTTGCATATTGTATATATTATGAATTTTAGGTGATTAGAAGATCAAACATCAATTGGGAGCATCAAGAACCAAAAAAGTCAAGATTTAGCCGTTTCGGGCCCTAAAATCGGTCTCGGGCTATGCGGCGTTGACCGTAGCACCTCGGGTCAAGGAGCATCGGCCAAGACCCCATCAACATCGACCATGCCTTGCCCAATACACCCACATCGGCCATTGGGAGAGGAGCATCGGCCACCTCCCGGTCGGTACACCCGATATCGGTCGGTTCACACCCCACATCGGTCGGTTCACCTCTCCATCGACCGGCTTGGCTCAGCATCGGCCGATACACTCTCAGCATCGACCGGTACCACCCACATCGACAACCCCAAGCTCAATATCGGCCTCCCCTTGGCCGATATTGCCTATGAGATTTGTCAAAAGACCGATCTGCCCCTGCTCGTTTTACCCTATAAAAACCCTCATTTCTTTGACATTTTGCAACAAGTTTTAAGAAGTTTGAGAGATGTTTTAGTGGAGACTCTCTCCTTTGGGTTTTACCTTTTTGGTGAACTCTAGTTTTTAGTTTGTAATCAGTTTTTAAGTTTAATCTGAATTTCTGTTTTAGTTTGCAATGATGAGAAAATGACTAGAATAGTATAGAAAAGTCGGAATATTACTAGAGTAACATAC
>OVAO01002601.1:0-12488 GCA_900406285.1 Biscutella auriculata
TTTCTTTTTCTTTTGTTTTTCTATCTTAAAGCTTTTGGGAAGAGAGGGGGAACCTTATGCAAGCCATATACACTATCGGGAACTTAAAAGGGATTTCAGGCACGATTTTATGCTATAATCTAGGTTCTTATGAGAAAGAGCTAATTCTGAAGCCTAAGTAAGCAATTAGGAAGGAACATATCATGAATCAACCATTAGCGCGGTTCCCACTAAACATGCTTCCTAAGAATACCCGTAAGGTTTACACAAACTCTGAGGAAAAACTCGAAATCTTCACTAATTCCCTATGCAAATGGTTCTAGACTCGATCCTAAAAGAAAGGAAAATCTTTTTAGGTTTTTAGAATTTTTTTGATTTTTTCTTAAAATCAAGTTAACTATATGCAATGCATGCAAAATAGAAAACGACATTAGTACTAAGGTGGTCCCTCCCCCAAACTTAATCTACACAGTCTAAATGCTTTATTTACAAGGGTGTTTAAGAGAGTACCTTAAAATATGTTTGTTGCGGGGTCGAATTGTCCGTCAGTGGAGAAAAAAGGGGACTCATTGGAGGTGGACGGAACCGGGGGAGGCAGAATGTTGCGGCGCGGGCGCTTGTTTTGGCGCCTTTTTGATGCACGACCTCTTTCCTGAGTTTCCTCGTCCAAGTCAATCCAATCCGGCACGACGGAACTAGATCCAGCGCAGCTTATTATGCTCTTCAAGGCGGTAGTTAGTTTTTCGTTGTGGCGAAGGAGCTTGCCGATTTCCTTCTGCATTCCTTTGACAGCAGATGCAACCTTTCTGAAAGCGTGGTCCCTAAATCGATTCTCCCTACGAACCCGGTGCGCCTCTAAAAATATATCTTGAGTTGGTTCCGGTAAAAGAGGGGCAGGGGTGAGCGGTGCCGAGTAGCGGGCAATCGCATAGACAGGTACAGACTGTTCGCGGAAGTACTCAGCAGTGAGAGAAGGGTTCCCAGATTCCTCGTCTTGGTTGACACCATTTCTTGATTCAGGGTGTATCAGATCTGGTAAGTCATGGTGATCGTGGCTGAACATGAGGTTAACCGGCGTCGAAAGAGACGTGATCTCGGGGTTGGGCAAGAGGTTCTGGCGCTTCTGGTTATCAGACGTGAAAGCGTATATATATTTATGCTAGAGCATCCCATCCAGGAATCCGCTTCTTTGTAGATAATCAAAATCCATAGGCCTCGGCTGTACGCCCTTGCTGTCTTCGGGACGGATGACGTTTGCGAAACGCAGAATCGGGGTCACAAAACTCCCGATAAATATCTTTGGAGTGGCGTCCTTGGTATACCAGCCCTTCTTCTTAACTGTCAAGAACTGCTGACAAAGAAGTGCTACCGGACTATATTTCTGATCTACCAACTCCGGGAACAGATCATTGTCCTCTTCGATTGCGCGGGCCATCGGTGTTAAGATCTGGCCTAGAAAGCTCAACTCGTTTGCATGTACGGCTCTGGTCTCGCGCCTAGCAGTGAAAGAGTGGGATAAGACCTTGTGGACATAACGGACTGCGGGGTGCTTGATTAAGGATCCCTTTGTGGTGCCAGCCTTGAAGTCCTTAGATCTTATTGTCGCCCAGAGAAGTTTCAGCTCAGAGTTGGGTAGTCTGTTTTCCTTTACGCCAGTCTTCGGGAAGGAGAAAATTTCTGTAATCTCGTCGAAAGTAACCCGCCGCTCAATATCATCCCAGCCGGTGAAATAGAGATAGTCATCGTCTGACTCATTGTCAGCGTCTTCGCTCGGAAAATAGACCTCCAGCGAGGCGAGAAAGGCGCATGTCTGTTCTCTGAATCCGGGCTGACTAAATTTTAGCAGGGAAGTGATGCCCATATTTTCCATGAACGATCGAACATCGTCCTCAATGCCGAGCTTCCGTAGTGTGGGTATGTCCGACAGGTTGGACTCAACAAATTTGTGCTCCATTAGCGCGTTGTAATGGGCGAGCTTGGTGGGTTCCTCCGAACGATCGACTGGAGACTCTGAATCCAAAGGTGGNTCCATGAACGATCGGACATCGTCCTCAATGCCGAGCTTCCGTAGTGTGGGTATGTCCGACAGGTTGGACTCAACAAATTTGTGCTCCATTAACGCGTGGTAATGGGCGAGCTTGGTGGGTTCCTCCGAACGATAGACTGGAGACTCTGAATCCAAAGGTGGTGGAAAGAAGTATGGTGTCTCCAAATGGTCTGCAGAATTCCACGAGGTCGGGAAAAAGTGTGGTGGAAGATTGACGTTGAACTCATCCGCGAAGTTCGCGACGAAGGGAGTATGTCCTGAGGTACTCGCCTTGGGTTGGTGTGATGGCTCATACTGACTAAGATCGGGGAAGTCGGTTTCGATATGTGCAAAGACAGAGTTTAAGTCCGTAGGCCGTGGTGTGCCATTATCTATAAGAAACACACTTAAAAGATAGCTAGTTCAGAATATTGCAATAAATGCGCATGGTAAAATCATAAGTGCTGCCAAATAAATTCAGATTTCTAGGCGTTGAAAATTCTCACAAAAGCTTCAAGAAAACTGAGAATCCACAAAATATCAATTCGGGTAAATCCGGGTGGTTCTAAAAAAAAATGAAATTTCAAGTTTTTGCTCGGGACATATCAACCAATATGAATAGTATAAATTCTACTCCAATTTCTCTAACATGAAAATTCAAGAACCTAAATTCTAGAATTTCTTTAATTACAGGCATAATTCCATAGAGAAACTTTCAACGACGACAAATCCTAGGTTCTCAAAGCAAACGTCACACTAACCACATCCTAATTTCGCAATAATTCAATATTTTTGTACCCGGTGAATAGTGATGATGAAAATAGGAGTTTGAGATTTCATCCCTCGGATGTCGGAATGGAGAATGGAATGGTTGAAAATGATACTCGAGAGATGAAAACCGCAGATTTTGCAAAGAAAACCCAAAAGAAACAAGCAAAACCGAAGATTTTGAAAGCTTGAAAATGGTTTTTTGGAAACTTTTTGAGAGAACTATGAAGATTGGAGTAAAATGAGTGAGTAAAAAAAATTGTGGCAAAGGGGGGTTATAAAGCACCAAAATCGGGCAAGGGGCGGCCGATACGGGCAACATCGGTCATGACCAGACCAATATCGGTCATGACTTGGCCGATGTTGACCTTCGGTGGACCGAAAGTTGACCCGCTTCATTTTTTCTGCTCCGTTTCTTCGTCACGTACTGAGATATATCTGAAAATGGACTCGTTAGAGATCGACTCATACTATAAATACTACCTTAGGGAAATTTAAAATGCAAATATATACAAGGATACGCATGGGACTTCCTCCCAAGTGAGCTTGCTTAACGTCGCTGAGCTTGACGGGTTTTCTCGAGCGACTTAAACGCGGTTGAGCGAGGCCTCAATTATTGCCAACCGGGCTCGCATTTTTTCCATAGCAGTGCGGTCTATTTCTGCTTGCTTTTCCAGAATGAGCACACGCAGGGCCATTTCCCTGGCTGCCATTATGTGTCCCGGGATACTGGTTGACGTGGTTGGTTCTTGGTCTGAAATATCCTCTTCGCTGGAAGAGTCTGCTGCTAAACGATGCAAACCATCAGTAATACGAGCGACTGCCTCTTCAACCGTCTCATTTTTCAGGACTTCCTCAGGCGGGTTAACTATTCCCTTTTTTCGCATCATTTTCTTAAATATATCATTAAGATATGCTTGTGCGCTGTTCACAGTACCTTCATTCTCGGGAAAGAGTATTTCGGGCTCATGATTATCGGTATCACCGTCCAGAAATTCCGTTTCTTCGATTCCCTCTAGATTATCCGATTCCATATCTTCAGAATTGGTTTCGGAATTCTGGACGAGTTCGCCATTCCAAATCTTACTTCCACCGTCTATCATCTCAGACGTGTTTGTCCCGATGGGAAAATAGACTTCGTGATGACGTTCTCTCTGCACGTGTCTGAGAATCAGACCATGAGTCTCAAAATCTATTTGTCCCCCGACATTTTGTAGAAAATCCATTCCAAGGACCGGATTGCCAATGTTTTCGTCCAATGATTCTACAACGTAGAAATCGGCGTTAATCCAAGAGTTCTTGATCCTTATAGGGACGTACTGAGCTATCCCGAGAGGTTGAATGATTTCCTCCGTATTGCTCATCAGAGTCATATTTGGATAAGGCAAACACTCGATCTCGAGGTCTTCACAGAGTTCTCGTGTCATGACATTCACTGAATAGCTGATGTCGCACAATATTTGTTCCATCGGGATGCCAAGAATGCCGATGGAGAGATGATAGCAACTTCGATCATTTCGATCAGTGATGGCTCGATACCCAACCTGCCAATTGTAGTTGTCATCCCATAGCGAATTTTCATCTATCTGGGCTTCAGGTTCCTCTATATTCTCATTTTCTTATTCCAAATTAACATCTGGTGGTTCCAAGGCATTGATCTCTGCTACTTCGGACTCTTCTTCGGTAGTTTCATCAACGTTATATTCTTCATCTGTGAAACTCTGCTAGACTAGAATATTTGAACCATCGTCCTCATTTGCGAGTCCTAGCTGAAGGGAGGATTCATATTTCAGTTTGGTGCCTTGCCTTGTGTAATGAATTTGGATGTTGTCCGTCTATCCCATTTCAAACATAATAACCCCGTTCCTGACGTTGATATCGGCGCCAACAGTGGCGAGGAATGGTCGTCCAAAGACGAGTGGATTCGGTGACTGCTTTTCCATTTCCAGAATTACAAAGTCCGTTGGCACTTCGACTTCCTGAAGTTGAATAGGTAGGTCTTTAAGGATTCCGACTGGCTGTGAGAGCGAATTATCAGCCAGAAAAAGTTCAAAGGGGCACGTTTGGAAGGTCGAGTATCCCAATGCATTCGCTGTTTTACGGAACATGAAGTTCACGCTTGCCCCGAGATCGCACAGACAGTTGTCGAATTTTACGGAGTATAGGGTACACGGGATGGTGAAACTGCCCGGGTCTTCTAATTTGGGAAGCGTTGTTTCTGGTTCGGGTTCAGAAGCTGCAGGTTTGGTGCGTAAGTATTCAAAGCGGGCGGATGTCGTGTTGAACTGATCAATCATACCCTTATACTGCACGCAAATTTCTTCAGAAATGCACGGTTCTGCTAGAAGGCTGATGATATTTGGAAGCTTTTTCCTTGTTTTAATTATTCCTCGCTGCATTTCATCTAGAAATTATTCGGATAAAATCTCGGGAAGGTTAATGTCAGATTCTATTCTTGAGAATGTCCCCCCTACTTTAGTTGCATTGTCCTCGATGCAAAAAGTAGTTTGGAGAACATTGGCGTACTCTTCCTTAGCCTTTTTCGTCCGACCGGGAAGAGTACCTACAGGGCGCTTTGAGTTTGAGGCGATCTGAGCGACTTGGTTGTCTAGGGCCTTTACGTTGGATGCCAAAAAGTCGAATTTAGTGTTGATGTCTGAGTGGTTGCGGTCGACACGAGAAGATTTGTCGCGCATGAAAGCAGAGGTTTCCTGGGAACATTTCTTCTTAGAATCTATTAGCTGCTTTAGTAAAATCGTGTTATGATCCTCGGATGCAGGAATTGGTTGTTGTTGACGTTGGCTGTAAAAGCCGGGCGGCTTTGAAGACTGCCCTTGTTGATTATGATAGTAGCCTTGCGGGCGAGCTTGCTGACCATATTGCGGCTTTTGCTGTTGTGGGTAGACCTGATCCTGTGGATTGGCTACGTTTGTATTTCTNATGATAGTAGCCTTGCGGGCGAGCTTGCTGACCATATTGCGAATAGCTGTTATTCTGGAAGTTCTGCGGCGGCTTTTGCTGTTGTGGGTAGACCTGATCCTGTGGATTGGCTACGTTTGTATTTCTGTAAGAGAGGTTGGGGTTGTAAGCGACCTCTTCACAGCTGAAATCCATAGTATTGTGTTCTTCAGACACTCCGACAAAATGGACGGGAGTTTGTCGGGGGGATAGTAATTGATTAATTTTCTCACTTAAGACCTGGAGTTCGGACTCCTGGTTGTCCTTCTTCAATACGACCGGGGGTACGGTTGACACAGTCATAGTACTCGGTATGTGAACTACTACTTTGGACTAAATCTTCGATAAGCTCTATTCTGTGGGCTGGAGTTAATTTGTTGAAATTACTGCCGCTTGCGGTGTCGAGTACCAACTTAAATTTATTAGACAATCCCCGGAAGAAAATATTGACTAGAGATAGCTCTGAAAACTGATGATGTGGACACTTGATGGTGTATGATGTGAAACGATCACATGCATCGGCAAAACTTTCCAGATTACGTTGACAGAAACCTGAAATGTCGCTTCTCAATTTGTTTGTGCGGGATGACGGGAAAAATTGTGAAACAAATTCTCTTTTGTAGGCCTCCCAGGTTGTTATGGAGTCGCGCGGGTGCTTGACCTCCCACTGGTGGGCAGCGGCGTCCAAAGAGAATGGGAATGAACGAAGTTTTAGGGCGTCCTCGGAAATTCCGTTAATTACCCTAGTGCTGCAGGTACGGTCAAATAGCCTTATATGTTCAAGTGGGCATTCGTCAGGTAGTCCACTGAACTTGTTGTCCTTTACCATAGAGACTAGGCCTTGCGGTATCGTGTAGTTGTTTCAGTTAATTGGGGGCGGGCGGATACCGAAACGCTGTCCGTTCGTTATCGGGGTATCAAATGAACAAATAGTTGCGGCTGGAGGATGATGACGGGCAAATGGTAGGGGATCCGGATTGGGGATGTGTTGTTGTCCATGTAGAACGGGTGGAGGTGGGGGTGGTGTTGGTGGTGGTGGTGGTGGAAGAATTTCACCGTCATGGGGTTCGAGATTGTTATCCATATTCAGCTATTAAAGGTTTAACTGTCTGAGGCGTTCTCGACGTTCTCTACCAATTCGTAGTTCTATTGCTCGGATATCTGTGTTTATCGGAGTCAGGCAGGAGGAACTCTGAGAGCGCAGGTTCATGTACCTGAGAAGATGATTAAAAAGAGTAATTAGAAATGAGTAAAGAAAATCTTAGGCCCTAAAAGTACCCAAAGATCTATTGCTAGCAAAAAGAAATCCCAAGTTGCCAACGACGCCAATTTGATAATCAATGTTTTTACTTCCCCCTACTGCTTACTATAGACGAGTAGAGGAGAGGAAAAGAAAACTCCTACAAATGAAGTTGAGGGTATATATCAAACCAAATCGGGAGGTTTTACTAGAGACAATAGACTTTATCGGGGAATCCTAGGTCTAAGCAGGATTTTATATCTGTCACTATAAATCCTGTTAAAGCTGGCGATTGATTGTAGTAAGAGCAAGTGATCATAAACAAGTAATTAAAACGGGTAATTTAACGAAAACTTTAATTAAAGACAAGATAGGCAATTGGTCAGGCAATCAGATTTCAGGCATTAGGTCCTAATTCGAGCCTAACTAATCACCTAAAGGGAACTACTCACAACTCATATTTAAACAAATCAAATAACAAGCAAAGATCTGATTCATTAACTTAAGGCAAGGTTCCTTACAGCAAAATAACCAGATCAACAACTACAGAAACTTAAACTAAAATATTCTCTAACAACCTAAACGTCACCTCTCTCTATCCTATTTCATTTGTAAATAGAGACAAGAGGTGACTATTTATAGATGAGCAACCAGGGGCAAAAACGTCCATTTTTGACAAAATCTGACACGAATATCGGCCAAGGACTGGCCGAGATTGATTTGGGTAGGCCGATATCGAGCAGGGCAGGTCGATATTCCTCTAGGCAGGTCGATGCTGCCCGTATCGGCCAAGGCATGGCCGATGTGCCTCTCTCCTGGCCGATATTGGGTGTATCGGCCTGACCCTGGCCGATGCTCCTCTGCTCTGGGCGATACTAGGTCTGGTTGACTCCTGAAGTTGACTCGTTTCCGCCTTTTTCATACCCGGACATTGCACGGTCTTCTTAAACACCTGGAAATGCAATATGTACCCAAATGCAATCCTAAAAGATTCTAAAATGACCAAAAACATATAAAACCGAGGAAAAGACGGGGTTAAAATAACGATAAAAACCGAGTATATCACTAACCAATGGGACTCTTTTAGGAAAGGCGAGGATAGAGATCCCAGGGGATGCGGTGGCTCTGACCGTAAGGGAGTTGTGGAGAGATGGTCTCGGGTGGGACTATGGTAGGGTTATGTCGTATGTTGATTCAGATCTAAAGCTGAGTTTAGCTTCGGTAGTGGTTGATAACATTACAGGGGCGTAGGATAGATTAGCGTAGGGAGCAACTCCGGATGCGCGGTTCATAGTGAAGTCCGCGTACACGGTGTTGACAGCGGACACGAAGCCGAGACAAGATATGGGGTCGTTTTGGTGAAGAGTTTGGTCAGTCAGAGATTCGGAGTGTATCCGTGTGTTCCTCTGGCTAGCGGCACAACATGTGATCATGGAAAATATGGAAAGACGAAGGCGACATTTGAGTGATTCAGGTATATGTCAGATCTGCAAACAAGGAAAGGAGACCATCGCTCATGTCCTTTGAGACTATCACTCAATGGCGGGAATATGGTTGCGGTTAGTACCTCGCCGGCAATATAGAAGATTCTTCCAACAGTCGGTTCTGGAGTGGTTTTATGAGAATCTAGGAGAGTAGACAATGAGGTTTGGCTCCTCTCGGTCAACTTTGTTCTTGATGGCAGTATGGTGGGAATGGAAGTGGAGATGCGAGAATCTGTTTGGAGAGAATGCTCGATGTCGGGACAGGGTGGAGTTCGTGAAAACTCGAGCAGTTGAAGTGGAATCTGCGACTACGGTGTTGATGGAGATGGGTCATCATGCGGGTAGGGTTGAGAGACAAATATTGTGGGTCTCACTGGGTGAGGGATGGGTAAGGCTGAGTACGGATGACGCCTCGAGAGGAAATCAGGGTCTTGCATCAGCCGGGGGAGGGCTTCGAGATAGGATCGATTGGCGCCTTTTTGCTAAATATCGGGATGTGCTTGGCTTCGTTAGCGGAATTATGGGGGGGGGGGGGGNAGCATGGGAGTAGGGGTTGACGCGAGTGGAATTGGAGATCGATTCGAAGATGGTGGTGGAGTTTCTTACGATAGGGATAGGGGATACCCATCCCCTGTATTTCCTAGTACGATTGTGCTATGGCTTGCTCTCAAGGGAATTGATGGTCCAAATTGCCCATGTGTATAGGGAAGTTAATAATCTAGCAGAAGGGTTGGCAAACTAAGCGTTTTTGTTACCTTTAGGTTTTTATTTTTTGTCCTTGTTGTCTTGATTCGGTTAGTTCAATTCGGTTGGACGATGCAAACGGACTGCGTTTTCGAGGCAAGTCCGTATTTAGTTTTAGTTAGTATAATAAAACTATAAATGTTTCTATATTTAAAATATGTAATATCATTTCAATTAAAGAAAGAATATCTTATATGTAATCATATCATACTTTTATTATTATATTGTCCTATTTGTAATTATTTGATATTTATATTATATAAAAATAGAATTCATATAATAATAATAAAAAAAAATTCGAGTTTTATGTATTCCAGATTTTTCAAAACGGATGTGAAATACTTAGCTTATAAAGAAAATCATATTTTTAAGGAGTCTCACATCGATAAGAAAGTAATAAGAGGATATGAAGCAATTATATAAAATAAGTTAATATGCTCAGAATGTTAAACTATAAGTCAGAAATATGATTTAGTCGATATCCAAGTTACAAATTTTTTTTTTGTTTATCTAATTTAGTAGCTAATCAAATGAGTAAATTAGTTAATATTTGAGGTTGAACCAGAAGGTTAGTTAATGCGACACCGAGTTCTACATTGGGCGACAACTCAACCAACCCTGAGGTTGAACCAGAAGGTTGTGAGCCGCATCAAGACGAAGGTGCCAACCCAGAACAACAAGTTGGAACAAATCAAGAGGATGAGTTTCAACAACAAGATTGGAAGAACAAAATTATAAGATACATCACGCTAGGAGAGGTGCCAGATGACAAGTGAAAAGCAAGAAAGCTAAAAGTAATAAGTGCACGTTTTTGCATGATCAACGATACATTATATAAACGCAGCATCTCAGGCCCGTATTTGGTTTGCATAAATGAGGAAGAGGCCGACACGGTCATGAGAGAGGTCCACGAGGGGCTCTGCGGAAACCATTCAAGCGGACGAAACCTCGCTTTCAAAATTAAGCGTCAAGGATATTTCTGGCCAACAATGGTGACTGACTGTGAGAAATATTCACAAGAATGTGAAATGTGTCAGAGGCATGGCCCCTTAATCCATCAACAGATAGAACAATTGTCATTAGTATCATCCCATACCCATTTATGCGATGGTCCATGGACATTGTCGGACCGTTGCACCCGTCAACTAGAAACGTTAAATATATGTTGGTCCTAACAGATTACTTTTCCAAATGGATCGAGGCTGAAGCCTACAAAAGTATCACATATGCCGTAGTCCAAAACTTTGTTTTGAAAAACATAATATGTCGACACGGTCTACCGCACGAGATTGTAACGGGAAATGGGTCCCAATTCATCTCGAACAAGTTTGAAGGATTTTTCGAGACATGGAAGATTCGTCTAAGTAAATCGACGCCTAGGTATCCGCAAGGAAATGGACAAGCTGAGGCGGCCAACAAATCAATTCTTAGCAACTTCAAAAAAAGACTTGGGGCCCATAAAGGTGGATGGGCAGATGAACTTCCCGGTGTTTTATGGGCATGCCGCACAACACCTCGAAAAGCAATAAACGAGACCCTCTTTTCATTGGTTCACGGAGCCGAAGCGGTTATCCCAGCAGAAACAGCTATATCTTCCCTCAGGCGAACAACGGGCCCAGAGTATGAGTCAAGAAATGATGAGATGCTCATGGATAATTTAGACACTATTAATGAACGGCGGGACCAAGCTTTGACTCAAATGCAAAATTACCAACAAGCTACGGCCCGTTACTATAACACTAAGATCAAGCAAAGGAGGTTTGACATTGGAGAATTGGTCCTTCGACGAGTATTTGAAAACACTGCTGAATATGGAGCTGGAAAACTCGGAACCAATTGGCAAGAATCTTATAAAATAACAAAGATCATCAGAAATGGTGTCTATAAACTCGAAGCCATGGACCAAACTCCAGTACGACGTTCTTGGAATGCTATGTATTTGAAAAAATATCATGCTAAAAACCTTGAGAATTGAGTGATTGGCCTTGTTACATTTTATGTGTTTCTCTCCATCTATCTCATTTTATTTCCAAGATCAACTGTTACCGATGCAATAAAAAAAGAAGAAGAAAGCTCCTTAAACAAAGAAAGATCATACTACGCATAAGTGAAATAAAAAATGGTGTTTGTATCATCTCTAAGCAAAATAAAAAATGATGAAAATCTCAAAATCTTATTCGTATATAAAGGAAAAAATCCAAGGTTACATGAAGTAGCAATAAAAAGAAAAAGGGATTTAAAATGCATTAATATGTCTAGATCTAATAATATCGAAGTCGAGAACATCTCAAATAAAATAAATAAAAGAAAATCTGATAGTATCAATATGTTCAGATGCATCTCGAGCAAAAAAGGCATCATATAAGACCCACAATTGACCCAAAAGAAGAGAGGCATCATATAAAACCTACAATTGATAAAAAAAAAACATCATATAAGACCTTCAATTGATAAAAAAAAAAAATAATAATAATAATATAAACATCATATAAGAGCTAAAATTGATCAAACAAAAAAAACGTCATATAAGACCTTCATTTAAAAAAAAATATATATATATATATATATATAGGCATTATATAAGACCTACAATTGATAAAAAAGCATCAAATAAAACCTACAATTGATCAAAAAAAAAAAAAAGTGTCAGACAAATCATATCCTATAATGCATTTCATTAAAGAAAAATGATTTCAACTATATCCATTTTCTCTAATATATTTCATTTTAACCAATTCACAAAATTACCTCTCCTTCCTTTCATTTAAATTAATAAAATAATAACCTTAAAATCTTGGTCCTACTAATTTTAATGAACGAAGTATTTGTGGTTCTACTAGTTTTAATACATAGTATATTTTTAGTTCTATTGGTATTATTGTAGTACTACTGATACTCGTAGTTCAAATGGAAAATTGGTTTGATAGTACGACTGGTATGGGTATGTTAACTTGATATTTTTTTAGTAATACTGGTATTATTGGTTTGGTACTAATGGTTCAACTGGTTTTCTAGAGAACCAAAAAATGTATATTAATGTACATTTGTCTCATATTTTCAGGGAAATTGTGAAAACGGTCATATACTTTGATATAAGCGGAGAATATTCAAAGATTGAAAAGGAATACGAATGGGCTGGAACAAAGGAGGAGTTAGGAACACTAGTGGTAAGAAAATCGGAAGAAGAAACCGTGATGTGATTGATGGAATATGGAAGAAGGTCGGGGAAGATAAAGGTACATAGACGTTGAAGCTTAATTATCTTCCAATGATAAATGGAAGAGCCAAA